>NESQ01000133.1:0-214960 GCA_003070745.1 Tuber borchii | reverse complement strand
AAGGTTTCTTGCGCAATGCGATGGCTCCATTTGCATGTGGGTTCCCCAATATAAAGAAGCATATTTCAGGATGGGCATGTCTCCGAGGTCATGAGAAGGACTGGCCGGAAGATCCAAGATGGCCTGGAAATTGAGATACGTCAAACAAGTCTCCGCTATTCGAGAGTGGGGTTTATCAAATAAGTCGCATGACGGGAAATATACTCCTTCAATGTGAAATGGATTAGCCGAATAGTCGAGGACCCTTTATCGACGGCTAGAGCCCTTGACAACAGACTAACACTGTCCGGATCGAAGGCACATTGTTGATATTAATGTCGGTTGATCCTATCTCGACCGCTAGGGCGTGACATATCTCATCTACACTCAACGGCCGCTCAGAATGTGAAATCCACATTAGAGCCGCCATCCCGAGTCTTGCTCTATTTCCTTGTTGTGCCTTTATTCGCTTTATAGTTGCATCGTATGCACCCCCCAGGCCCAACCCATTTGTCATTGCATTGAGCTTCTCTCGCCTTTGATAGAGCGTCGTTTCCTGGAGGATCGCCTCGATATTTAGAGATACCAACAAGAATCTAAACACAGATCTGTTAGCTCATATTTTTAGACATTTTTCAGTGTCTTTGCTCCCACTTACAGTTCTGAAACTGTGGCCGGAATGCTCTTTATAATGTCCTCCTCCAAACTGATGTTCATCGCGTCCGGTGTTGTGTCTTCTCTTAGTTTCGCCCTCAGGAATCGAATGATATCGTCCTTGGTGGGTGTAATAGATACGGCTGCTACCCTCCCAGCAAGATGTTTCTCCAATCATCCCGGACATGCAACCTCCCGGCCAGAAATACCCGCGTGCTTGGGGACTTTTGTAGAATTTGTTGCAGTGATTCAAGCGGCTTTCCCCGGTACTCGACTACACATTCGTCGAGCGCATCAAAAGCATATGAAGGTGGGCCGTGAGGAGGACATCCTGTAAAATCTGCACGATTTCGCCGAGTTCCAGTCTCCGGCCCCCGGTGGTCTTCTTCTGGTCTCGAAAGGCCTGGACGATCTTTGCCGGAATATTTTCAAGTCCACAGACAAGCTGTTTTAGAAGGGAACTTAGGACGTCGTTGGTGATTGCTCCTTCTGGACGGCGAAGTCGAAGTAGAAGCACGCAACCGTAGCATTTCGCTCCCTTGCTCCATCACATAACGCATCTATTACTAAGGAGCTAGCATCACAGTTTCTTAGTGAGATCTTTGCTTCATGAAGGATATGGTTTCTTACGTGAGGTAGGTTTTGCCTACCCCCGGATCTCCGTAGCAAAACAAGGCCAAATTATCTGATTCTCCGCCGGGAATGCCATCGACCCAATTTCGATATTCCTCTGTTCGTAAGGGCCAGCCCCCCACATCTTCCACTCGCTGGGCTCTAATATCGTGGTGTCGTATCCAGGGGTCTAGTGGAGATAACCATGCGAGAATCTCGGTCCTCTCATCATACCAATGTTCAAGTTGGACACATGGCCAAACGAGATAGTATTTTTTGTCACAGTATTATTGAATGAGTTGGTATTATTAAAAGAGTTGTTATTGAAGGAGTCGATGTTATTGGAAGAGTTGCTATTTTCGCCGATATGGGATTGTAACATTTCGCTTTTTTGTTGCTCTTTGGGGTGGTAGATTCAGTTTACTGTGGAGGATTCGGAGAATGGGTTTTTGAGTGCCGGACAGTAGGTCAATCGATAAAGATTCTTGAGGCTGAAGAAAAGCGGGGTTGCTGTTTTCCTGCCGCCTTATTGGCAAACCCTTGGTACAATCAGCTCGTCCGGAATATCTGGCCACGCTCACTGAGCTAAGTTCTGCAACATAATAGAAACTGACCTTTCTCGTCCATTACACTGAAAATACTGTTTTCTCGTAGGTTTACAACACGAGCACAAGTCATTTAATATGATCCATCTCTCTCTTAATGGGGGCTTCCGTACCGTGGCTTGAAACTTTTGGCTCCACCCCTGAACTCGTCGGAAAAACAACCCTGTTTATGATTTTCTTTTGGACAGCAATAACGAAAAACTAAACGCCGGGGGTTAAAGTAACAAAAATACATCTCTGATCATCAGCCCCGTGACTTTTGGGGGTAAGTGGAGAAGTTCGCTCGCTCTCATTCACTTCACTAACTAACTAATGGCGAAGATAGGAATAGGTATTATATAAATTATAAACGAATTCATCCTCCTATTCTTCATCTATCATCAAACATATCCATTCTCTTCCAATCATGCCTCCCTCTCCCTTGCGTACTCCCATGCTACCAAGATAAGGACCCTACTGTTCATATCCTTCGGATATCCGTCTCTCCGTGTATCCGACTCCCTCGTTCTCCCATATTGCTCTCCGGCAGATGCTGTCGATCCAAAGCGCGCCTTCAAAACTTTTATCCGAATAATGAAACAACTATCGCTAGAAATTCAAGCAGCATCTAACGACTTCCTAGAATTTCCGTGGTACAGGAGGACTCAAGCGCTAGAGCCAATTTTCCCAGGTCTTCCACTGTTCTGGAAAATAGAAAATCCCCGTTACCCCACACATTTGAATATGGTGAGTGATAAGATGGGGATCTCTAGATCATGATCTTACTGGGCGTATATTTTTGTAATAACTCGAGAGAGTGCTGGCACCATATATTTGATTGTGGGTTAATGATATTTGGACGACGTATTTCTTGGCAGACTAACTGAATACCTTTAAGCAATTGGAAGTATTTTGCGTACTCGTATTGTAGAGCATAGGGCCGTCCAGCGGGAAGGCGGTTGTTTTCAATAAATGGTAGTGTTGTGAATCCTATTCTGAGCTATGAGAGGTATGTTACACGCCAATTCTAATACTAGAAGCATCCAGTGATCTTCACCCTAAGCTCTTGAAAAATTTCACCCAAATCTGCGAGTCTTGGCAGCACGATTTCTGGATGCTTTTAGGATTGGGGTACATTGACCAAGATGCCAAATAATAGGTGAAATCATAGCCTATCACTCGTGAATATACCTATCTTATTATGGCCCACGGATAGCTCTGTAGCAATTATCATACAGTAGGGCGCTCCGATCTGATTCCAAAACTTGCTGAGGGGGGGAGGGGCCAAAGTACTACGAATTGCAATGCGTGTCTTGAGCTACCCATTGGTTTTAAAGAATGTTTCTTCCTTCCCGGATAGAGCATGAGTTAGCGCAAACCCTGCGGGGTGGCAGGAAATGTGAGGTCTTGGTATGCCGGTGTAATACTATAAGGTGTATTTCCGGGGGTGGTCATGTCTTGCTCGGATAATGATATCATATATATAATATTATATAAGCGGGTGCTACACTATAAAATAAAAGTATAATAGCTGGATTCGCCCTGGTGTCCTCTGTCCTTAGTGGAGTGCCTGGCGGTGGCTTGTGAGTCACGGAGGTATTTATCATTGCGTGTGGGCAGCGGTTTGTCCGGAATTTTCCGGCTGGTTTTATAAAGGTGCGGTTAGGAATTGATTCCCTTGAATTTCGGGCATAAGCTATATTTCTGCTTACTATTGTAAATGGTAGGCTTTAACGTATTTGACCTAGTAATGGGACACTCACTAGTTATGGGACACTACGTGTGTAACGGAATCTACTATTATCTCTGCCACTTACTATACTGACGTTGGATATTGCCTATTTAGGATTCCCTAGTAACGCATATTCCTTCCTTGTACCTTCCTTATTGTTATAGTTTCTTATTGGGTAGTACCTTCCTGTACTCGCTTATTTGTACCCTTCTGCTTTGTACCCAATTAGGATACTCCTTGCTTTCCTACTATGTATTACTGGATTAGTACATCAGTAGCGATTCTTTGTTTGTTTGATTCCATTACTTGTTTTGTTAGTTATATCCTGTCGCTTCTATAACCTTGTTTAGGACTTAGAAGTTTCGCTACTCATGTAGCTTTGCATTTGGATATTTGCTCTTTGGACAGGATATTTGGTTATATTTTATTTGTATTTAAAGAGCTCGAGATCCCCTAAGGATTCGAACTCTCAAGCCTCACAGGAACGCTCTTCTTAATATACTACAAGTTGAACGGTCACTCTATTAGTCCCTCATCTTTCTTATATCTCTTACAGAGATTCCACTTGACGCTTCCCCTCCTGTCCTTCAGTATCGCAGGATCTCCCTCTGGGAATCGCGCGATACCTAGGAGCAGGTTACATTTTTTGACCTAGACTTAAGTACACCCTTTGATCTCGGCACAGGACTGATCACCCTTCGCCTCCCTTGACCCTGCAGTACCGGTACACCTCCTTGTCCCTTGAAAGGCCTAGAGCAGACTCCTGGCGAGAACTGCTCACCCCAGATAGCAACCATTTCGCTTCCAAGAGACCCCAAAGGACGCTTCACCAAAGCTCCTGCAGCACCATCAGGATCCTCAGCTAAGCCAAAGCCTGCCGCTCCAGCAAAGAAAACAGCTCCACCACCTGTGCTAGAACCTGACCCGCCCCAAAGCCAAGACCAAGAATCGTCAGAAGAAGAATCAAGCAGCGAAGACGACGCCCCAGAACACAACCCAGAAGACAGCGAAAACCAAGACGACCCAGAGGACCAGGAACCTGACGAAACCCCTGACCAAGAGCAACTACATCAGGAAGGAACACCCAAGCCTGACCCAGACCAAGATCCTGACCCAGCAAGACAAGCGCCACCTAGCCAGCCACCTACAAGACCATCAAGCCCTGACCAAGAGCCGCCTCCACCCCCAAGTCCTTCACCTCCGCCAAGCCCCAGACCCGCCACTATGTCTCTCCAACCAGAAGGCAGTAGCCGCCCCAAATGGCCAGCACCATTCTTCTATACAGGAGAAGGAAAAGACCGAGACCCATTGAGAATCAATTCATGGTTCAATACAGTCCGCCGCTACATATCCAGCTATGGAATCCAAGACACAGACCCTGAAGCCTTGCAGTACTATGGAGCCTACTGCAGAGATAAGGCTCTCGAGAAATTCACCCAGTATGACAACAGCCAAGGAACGAAAACTGTGGAAGGACTCAAGAGAAAATTCGAAGGATACTTTCTACCTTCTACATCTACTGATACAATCTATGAACAATGGCTTGCAGTCAAGCAGACTACTAATGGAAAAACAGCGCAAATAACGGATACAGTCATCTCCCTTGAAACCCTCAGAGACAGCCTACCTCCAGGAACGATTTCAGACTACTCAGCAAAACAAAGACTCCTGGACGCCATGGACATCAAACTCAAGCGAGACGTCAAACCCCATATCACCTCAGATACCTCCTTCGACCAGCTAGTTGAAATCGCTGAGAAAAGGACTCTATCGCTCACTCTACAGGACTCTATGGTAACAGAAATCAGCATACCAACGCTATATCCAATGCAGTCTCCCAACCCAAATCTAAAGAACCCAGAAACAACACCCAAGGACCTTCCCAACGCTTCTCAAACAACACCTCCCAACACACCAAGCTATCCCCTCAGGAAAAAGATAGAAGAAAGCGAGAAGACCGATGCTACTATTGCGGAAAACTAGGACACTACTCAAACGACTGCTATGAGAAGAAAGGAAATCAGCACAACAATCGAGGATATAACCAGAGAGGAAATGGAAGAAGAGGAGGAACAGAGAGAAGAGGAAAACCCCGCCGATCCTACCACACTCAAGAGGAAGAACAGGACACCCTTACAGTCACAAACACTTCCAACCATGTAGGCCCATCTGGAACCGCCAACAGAGCCCTTGAAGCCTACATTACAGTCAATGGCCACAAAGCGAAGGCCTTATTCGATACAGGAACCATGGGAGATAACCTAATCTCTGGAAAATTCGTCTCCACCTTCCAAATCCCTACCAAAGACCTCGATACCCCTATCAGTTTGAAAATGGCGGTTAAAGGATCCCGCTCAACCATCAATTACAAGGCCCAACCCTTGATCCAAGTAGAGGACGAAAAAGGCGATATCACCGATGCCTTAGTCTGCTCTCTAGACAACTATGACATCTTCTTAGGAATGCCATACCTGACCACCCATAATGCAGTAATCGATTGCGGAAATGCTATTATCACCTTCCCTGACAAAGGAGTCACTCTCACCTGCAAGAAAGCGAACAATGCCAGATTCTCTGCTATGGCAAATACCGATACCCCTGACTTCATTTCCGAATTCCCTGAAGTGTTCCCATCCAAGAAGATTACTGAACTACCGCCCCTTCGAGATATTAACCACCACATCAATCTAACTGATTCCACTTCGGCACCTAGTCCGAAAATGTTCACTGTCCCTGACAAAATCCTACCAGCATACAGAGAGATTATCGAGGACTGGAAGAATAAAAAAATAATCTACCCATGCGAAGCCAACAACCCTGTCAACATGTTTCCAAAGCTCAAACCCAATGGCGAAATCAGACTCCTAGCAGACCTGATCCCCAGGAATGATATCACTATAAAAAACGATAGCACTATTCCAAACCAATCTATGATTCTCAGAACTGTTGCCAGAGCAAAGTACAGATCTACCATTGACCTGTCCAACTGGTATTTCCAAATTCGAGTAGCCCCTAAAGATGAAACCCTCAACACAATCAAGACACCCTTCAGAACCTTTGCATGTAAAGTAATGCTGCAAGGAGACTGCAATGCACCATCTACAGCTATGCGAGTTATCGAATATGTCCTTGATGGACTAATTGGAAAAACAGTTTGGGCATACCTAGACGATATCACAATTTTTTCAGACACTCCTGAAGCTCATATCCGTGATATCCGCCAGGTTTGTAAGAGACTACAGGACCATAACATCAGAGCTTCCCCATCCAAGTGCAAATTTTTCGCCGATAAACTACCCCTTTTAGGACATGTTATTGATGATCAAGGAATCCATGCAGATCCTGAAAAAATACGAGGAATCCAAGACTGGCACACCCCCAAATCAAAAAATGAATTGCAAACCTTTATTGGTGTGGTCATATACCATGCTCAATTCCTACCACACCTCGCTACCGCTAGCGCCCCTCTCTCGGATCTAATTGCGCAAAAAGATTTTGAATGGAGACCCCTGCATGAAGAGGCGTTTCAACAGATTAAACACTTAGCCAAAAACATCACCACCCTTCGTCCTATTGACTATAAGTCACACCACCCAATCTACCTCTTCACCGATGCTTCTAAAGTTGGAGCAGGTGCATGGATTGGCCAAGGACCTACACCCGAAAAGGCACACCCTGCAGCATTCCATAGTCGAAAATTCGCAACTAGTCAGCTGCACTATCCTGTGCATGAGCTAGAACTCCTTGCAATTGTCGATGCTGTGCAATCATTCCACCCCATGCTCTTTGGTACCAGATTCACAGTGGTAACGGACAACAAAGCGCTATCATACTTCCTAGCTCAGACAAACCTCCCTTACCGCCAGACAAGATGGAGAATGTTCCTCCAATCTTATGACTTCGATATTATCCACAGGCCAGGAAAAGACAATGTTCTTGCAGATGCCCTCTCCAGGATATATGAGGAACGCCATGCAAGTCCTGAAATGATCCTTGTGGACCCCACTGAGAAAAAGTCCATAAAAGAAGCCTATTCCGCCATGACTAGTAGTACCAAGCACTACCTCAATCTCGCACACACCCTCGATCCTGAAAGCGAACCATCTTTTATCTCTCCTACACCACTCAACCCTTTCGCTATACCTCAACACATCTCAATGTGGAACACTGAAAATGCCCCAATCCCAGACTCGACAGAGGCAGAAAAAATCGATCACCACCCAGGTCCTTTTGAACAAGGACTGGATCAGATGGAATCCACCCTGCAACAAGGAATCGAGGCAATGCAAAGTAACAAAGCCAGCACCGAAGGCCAGCCCCATGACCCCTCCGAAACTACGATACTCGTCCAGGCAGCTCAGGCACAGCTTGCAGGACTTGCGCAGAGGATTCACAGCCCTTCGAACCATATGGAACGATCTCTATGCCTCAACGCTATCAGAAACTGCTTTGGAAGAATTCATGACTCCATTACCAAATTGGAATCAATTGCCCTCGCCAGTTCAGGATACTCTGCCGGCCCACCCCCCTCCACTTCCACTCCTCCCAGAGATGAGTTGGAACGATTTCTTACTTCTACCAGACATCGATCTATGCACTGGACAGCCTGTGTATGGGACGAATGCGAAGCACACATGGATGGAAAGGATCGCCACTACTATCCCTCAGGACCCCGTCACATCCCTTCTCCTAGCCCCCTCTACTCTACCTCCTGTTTCATCACCCCTCACCACCCTAAGCGCAGAGCAGAAGACAAATGGGCTCTCCCTCCCGCCCTCACGAATGACAGAGGACAACCGATATACCAGACTATAATCACTACCCATGACGGGCCCTCCTCGAATCATGCAGCACAGGAAGATGACCTCCCAATCCCGGACGCCCCTGTTGACTACAATGACCCTTTCCCTGATGAACCATCCAGAGCCCTTGATGTTCGCGCCTTCCAGCTCACCCAGCACCTTAAAGGCAAGTGGTATTTCAGCCTTCGAAAGGCTACCGCTACCGATCCTCTCTTTAATATAGTCAGCAAGAATGCCAACCATCCAAGTTGGATTATCTACGATGGACTTCTTGTTAAAAGAGGGGAGGATGACAGTCGAGACTGTCCATATGTCCCCTATGAAGCCGCTTATGAAGGACAGAACATTAGGAGCGAAATCATCAGAATCACCCATGAACAAATGGCACACATGGGAGCTCAGAAATGTTTCAAATACGCCTCCAGACACTTCTACTGGATGACTATGAGGAACGATTTCAAAGACTATATTCGCAGATGCCACCTTTGCCAGATGAACAAGCAACCTACAACCCTCCCTGACGGAGTTGTCACCCCTCTCCCTGTCCCCAGAGAACCATTCTCTTCGATTGCAATTGACTTTGCAGGACCTTTTCCAAGCGACAACAAGAAGGATCTAATCTTAGTTGTGTTGGATCGTTTCTCTGGATTTACCTACCTCATCCCAGTATCCCAAAACATCACTGCAGTCGAAACTGCAAACCTCCTTATTGAACGAATCTTTTCTACCCATGGTTTCCCTACCTCTATCGTCTCTGATAGAGACCCCAAGTTCACCTCTCGTTTCTGGATGCAGTTTATGGCCAACATCAAAATTGATCTCAACATGGCTACCGCTTACCATCACCAGACAAATGGCCAAACTGAACGGAGAATCAGAACCATCCGCCAATGCCTTCGAAATTTCGTTGACCCTAAAGGCACCAAATGGACTCGCCACCTTCCCCATGTCCAAACCGCTATCAATGCTGCTCCTAGTGACAGCACTGATCTTTCACCCTTTGAGATTACCTTTGGACGCATCATAAACCTCCTCCCTAGCGTTAAAGTCATGCCTACTGCCGTTCCCTCTGCTGATGATATTGCATCTCAGATTATGAAGAACCAGCAGCTTGCAAGAACCGCCCTCCAAAAGGCCAGAGCTCGCCAGACTACCACTAGCCAAAAGAGACGCAAAGAAGGACCCCCAGTTACCCCTGGAAAGACTGAAGTCACCCTCAGATCCGAACCCTATGTACACAAGATAGGACGGAATCACAAACTTGTTGGACCATGGCTTGGACCTTTCTCAGTCCTCGAAGGCCCTGACAAACATGATAACTACAAACTTAACCTCCCTCCCATCATGCAAGGAATCCACCCATGGATTCATCGCAGCCATCTTCGAATCTACCTCAGACCAAACCTTAAAGCTTTCCCAGGCCTCCCAGACCCCGCCTCTAAGGAACCAGTTACTATCGATGCATCTGGACAACAAGAATGGGAAGTTGAAAAGATTATGAAGGATCGAATCTATCGAAAGAAACGCCAATTCCTAATCCACTGGAAAGGCTATGACGAAATCGAAGCAACATGGGAACCCCTTGACGTCCTTGAAGGAGCCAGTACCGCTCTCAGAACCTACTGGTTTGATACCTATAACGAAACCATTCCCTTCCACCTCCCTTGGACCCATAACGAATGTTGGTCAGCTTGGACAGTCCAAGAACCCGAATATCTCCCTCTATCACCAGAGCTTGACCCTGACGGATTCTGGGCACCCACCCAGGACTCTGACTACTCTGAGACTGAAACCTGTTACTCTCTCCCCTCCCTTGAAGAAACTGAGATGGAAGCCTAACGGAATTATGCACCTTTCTTTTTGTTTTATTTTGTTAGGGGGAATGTAACGGAATCTACTATTATCTCTGCCACTTACTATACTGACGTTGGATATTGCCTATTTAGGATTCCCTAGTAACGCATATTCCTTCCTTGTACCTTCCTTATTGTTATAGTTTCTTATTGGGTAGTACCTTCCTGTACTCGCTTATTCGTACCCTTCTGCTTTGTACCCAATTAGGATACTCCTTGCTTTCCTACTATGTATTACTGGATTAGTACATCAGTAGCGATTCTTTGTTTGTTTGATTCCATTACTTGTTTTGTTAGTTATATCCTGTCGCTTCTATAACCTTGTTTAGGACTTAGAAGTTTCGCTACTCATGTAGCTGTGCATTTGGATATTTGCTCTTTGGACAGGATATTTGGTTATATTTTATTTGTATTTAAAGAGCTCGAGATCCCCTAAGGATTCGAACTCTCAAGCCTCACAGGAACGCTCTTCTTAATATACTACAAGTTGAACGGTCACTCTATTAGTCCCTCATCTTTCTTATATCTCTTACAGAGATTCCACTTGACGCTTCCCCTCCTATCCTTCAGTATCGCAGGATCTCCCTCTGGGAATCGCGCGATACCTAGGAGCAGGTTACAAGGGGGGAGGAAGCAAGAGGTGACTATAGAGAATGTTCTTCATGTTCCAGGCTGCCGAAATCTACTATCACTTGGGCAATTAATGGAGCGTGGACTAGAGGTAAAGATTCAACCAGGAATAGGATGTTTTCTGTATCAGAACTCAGTTCTTATTAGAACTGCTCGAATGAGAAATCGCCTTTTCCTTCTCGATACCCAATTAATCAATAGTCAGAAAGAACGATCCAACCACAGTGAACGTGTCTTCTTTGAAGCGGGATTCAGAGACAAGGAGAAGGAAGGGAACGAGGAGCTCTGGCACCGGCGTTTGGGTCATATTAGCTATGAATCAGTTAGGTCTATGAAAGAGGTAGTTGTTGGCATGGAGCTCACAGTGGAAGCTGATAGGAAGAGCGAACGGAAGGAAAAATGTGAAGACTGTGTGCGGGGGAGTTTAGCCCACACACCATTTTCCCATCCACAACATACTGCGACCAAGGTTCTAGAACGCATCCATAGTGATGTATGTGGGCCAGTGGAAACTGTCTCTCTTGGAAAGCGCCGCTATTTTGTTCTCTTCACGGATGAGTATACACGATATACTTGTGGTTATTTTATGCACCAAAAGTCAGACACGTACAACTACTTTCTAGAATTTAAGGCTGAGGCTGAGAAGACTACTGGTGAGAAGATCCAGTCACTTAGAAGTGATGGTGGAGGAGAATACCAGGCCAGAAGATTTCTTGACTTCCTACGTATAAACGGAATCCAAAGTGAGTGTACTACCCCATACACCCCCCAGGAAAATGGACTTGCGGAACGTCAAAACCGGACACTCATGAATAAGGTCTTGAGTATGATGTCTAGTGTAGGAGCGCCCAAGACGTTTTGGGTTCTTGCTTGTGAGACGGCAATATATCTCCGCAACCGTTCTCCTAGCAGCCCTCTGAATGGAAAGACCCCATACGAGCTCTGGTTTGGCAGAATACCAGACATCAGTCATCTGCGCATCTGGGGATGTAAAGTCATGTATAGGATACCAAAGGAACACCGGAAGAAGTTAGATTACAAGGCAAAAAATGGGATCTTTGTCGGGTATTGCTTGACATCAAAGCATTACAAGATTTACGATCCTGAGAGCCGCCGGTTGGTTACTAGCCGCGATGTAATATTCTACGAAGGTTGTGGATATTGGAAAACAGTAGTGGAGACTGCAATTGGGGATGGTGTAAATGGAAGTGCAAAGCACGTCGAGCAGTATGGATTGGGAGAACTGTTTCAGAGCAGGTTAGAATCTGATGATGAGGACATACTGCCAGCCGAAGGAGAAGGAGAAGAACTTGGGGTGATACATGTTAGGCCACCGGCACAACGAGTTGAGGGACCTGTTCATAGAAACTTTGAAGGTGCCCCCAGGACTAGTTCAGGTAGGCCCAGAGTGAGGTCCGGTCCTACTCAGCTTACTCGGGAATTGAAAGCTTTACCTTCAACCCTAGGAAGAGCATGGGATTTAGAGAATGAACAGGAGGAACACAATGAAGAGGCTGTAGTAGAAGCTGATTTTCTTGGGATGGTGGAGGCCGGTCCACAGTCTATTGAGGAGGCACTTAGATTACCCGAAAAGAATATGTGGAAAAAGGCCGTTGAAGAAGAAATTGCTAATCTAGAAAGGCTTAAGACTTGGATCGTAGTGGATAAGATACCTATAGGGAGAAAGGCTATTACATCACGATTGGTTTTACAGCGGAAATTAGGTTCCAATGGGGTTCATGAACGATATAAGGCACGATTGGTTGCCCATGGGTTCAAACAGAAACCTGGGATTGACTTTTTACATACCTATGCACCCTTGGTTTCGCTTAGTACTGTTCGGCTGGTATTGTCATTCGCAGCTGCCCATGAATACGAGATTCACCAGCTGGATGTCGTTGTGGCCTTTCTGGAAAGTGACATTAAAGAGGAGTTATATCTACAGTTGCCTTTAGGGTTTCAAGTGGTAGCCGGAGGAGTGGGAAAGGATACTAGTGGTGTTGTATATATGGGCAGCCCAAAGCCGGTATGTGTTCGCCTTTTGAAGAGTCTTTACGGCCTCCGCCAATCAGCACTCAATTGGTATGGCAAGCTGGATAGTGAACTCGTTGCCAATGGGTTTAGGAAGAGTGACTGGGAAGCAGGTGTCTACTATCAGGGGGAGCTTATTCTCCTTGTATGGGTGGATGATATTTTGCTGGTTGGGGGAAGAAGCACTGTACAGGCAACGAGAGAAATGCTCCAGAACACATTTACAGTACGAGATATGGGCCCAATCGGCCACTTTCTCGGTATGCGTGTTACCCGTAATGTGAGGACGAAGGTCATAACCCAAGACCAGTCAGGATATATCTTGCAAGTTCTACGAAGGTTCCAGATGGATAGGGCGAAAGGTGTAAGTGCCCCACTGGACCCTGGAATGTCCTTGTTAAAACGAAACGGAAAGAGAACTGTGATGGGTGAAAAGGCCTGGACTGTTGGGAGAGAAGTGAGTCTCCTAGATGATTGTAGTAGTGAGGACAAGGCGGATCAGAAGGAGTATCAGGAGATTGTTGGGAGCCTCAACTATGCCGCCATTGCTACCCGCCCAGATATTTCGTTTGCAGTAGGAGTGTTGGGGAGATATGCCTCCGATCCAGCTGAGAGGCATATGATGATGGCTAGACGTGTTATGAGATACCTGGCAAGAACTATGGGGTATCGGCTGAATTTAGGAATAAGAGAAGGAGGGAATATCCCCTATAGAACTATTGCCCTTTACACGGATTCAGATTTCGCCGGAGATCCCAACTCCATGAGGTCAACTACTGGAATGGTAATTCGAGATCGATATGGCTCGATCATTGCATGGCAATCAAAGAAACAATCGATTACGGCTAAGAGCACAGCGGACGCCGAATATATTGCTACCGCAACCAGCCTGGATGAAGCAGTTTGGATTCACAAACTTGATTACGAATTGCATCAGTCATTACCAGTCACTCCTCAGCAGGCATCTCCGCAGTTTATGGAGCGTGAGGCACTACCAGTTTATAGTGACAATCAAGCGAATATAAAAAATGCGAGCATAGGCGAACATCAGACTCCAAGTAAGACAGTAGGGGTTAAATTTCATTGGATCAAGGATCAGGTTCGCGATGGCACCATTACTATCACCTATATACCGACCACTGAAATGATTGCGGATGGGCTTACGAAAGTCTACAGCAAAGTCGAACAGGCTGAATTGGTGGAGAAACTAGGCCTAACCTCAGAACATTGAGAGTGGCAAGTTTCAGGGGGAGTGTTGGAAGAATGTCGTTAGCTTTACGGTATAGTAGATAGAAAGTGTATGGGTGACTGTCATATCCGATTGGGGATATCATGTTCAACTGGTGACTGTCATATCAGCTGTTAGTGTGTTTTGTGGTACACCATAGGTGGCCACATCTGATGTGTATATAGTTGGCCCAATTTCCCTCTCCCCAGAAGAAAAAACGCTTAAGAGAAAAATATAGAGTGTGCGAGCGAAGAGCCCAAGTTGGGTTCCAATTGTCTACCATTGTCTTATTCTTATACTGCGCCAAATTTGGATGCTGAGTCGGTGACTTTTGATGACTCACTAGACTTGACGCTAGAGCAGGAGCAGGAGAGCGCTGCCAACCCAGATCTAGCCAGTCGCCTTTCCCTGAACCTGGATGACTTTCAGGAAGATCAGGCAGCTGGGGGGGAGAACGTTCGCCAAAACGGCGACGAGGTCATATAGAATAAATAGATTTACTAGCCCGAGCGGTGTGAGCAGGACGTAGTGATGGGCATGATCGTCCTCGATGCTCGAGGATGATCGTGCCCATCGTGCCCATCGCTACAGGATGTCGAGGCGATCACAATGTAATAGTAGTAGATAAAATAAAATATAGGAACAAAGCTTAATAGAGTACCAGGCGTGGAGTAGTACTAGTGACGAAGTCGTGATCCGGCGTGTAAGATGTTGAGCAATCTCGAAGGCGTCTGGAAGATAGACGTATGGATTCTCGACGGCGTCAGGAGACTTTGGCCTAGCCTCAGATGGTATCCTGCAGGCGTCCAAAGAGCACCGAGCAGCATCGGGACGTGATAGCAAAAGTAAGCTGCATCATGATGCGATTGGTCAAGAGGGTGATCGTCAGGAGGTGAGAGGTGAGGAACAGAGGCCGTCAGGATGCGAGAGGCTAGAATCGGAGGCCGTCAGGAAGGAAGAGGGGAAAATCAGAAGGCGTTGGGATGCAGGGGCGGAGCATTGGACGTCTTCAGGAATGAGAGGATGCAGGGATCGACGTTGGGATGCCGTCAGGATGCGGGGTGACGGGGATGGCGACGTCTGGATGGAATGTCACACGGATGTTGCGTCTAGAATCGCGGTTGACCTTTTGAGCGTCCTGAGCGTTAGAAGCACAGGACGCTCAGGACGAATATTAGAATTTTTACTGATGATCCGACTTCCAGCGTCCGAGTGTTTGGATCTCGTGATCTGGGATGGCGACTTGAGCTGCCCAGGTGGCAGCCCCCCTACGGAAACTATAACCGTTCTGTTTGTCATCTCCTAAGCCAGTAGTTATTGCAAGCTCCTGTAGTCTCCGGACTACGTATTCTCGTGTGAAGGCGAGTTGCTCCTCTCTTCCTATATAGAATAGTTGTGTGTGTGGTGGGTGGTGGGTGTCTAAGGCCTGCAAGCATTTCATAGCTGACACGGGGCATCCGTTGTTGTGAGTGGCTGCAATAGTAAGTTTTATGCCCTTGCGGAAGAGGTCAGTTTTGGAGGCTGGTAAGGTGAATTCCATGTAAGACCCTTTCCGTGACAACTTGATGCTGGCCTTGATTGGAAACCATCTTTGGAATGCTGGCCCTAGTTCTCAGTCAGTTTCCTTGTATGTAAATTCCCCTACTCTTAAGAAACCGGCAAAGGCTAATGCGAAAGCCGCTTTCATGACAGTCTGGTCATAAGTGTTTAATGAGATGGAGGGGAGGATTCTAAGCAGGTGGGGTCTAGTTAAGGGTGTTCTGGTTCTGGCGGCTGGCTCATTATAGTCTCGCTTTATGCTGTGAATAGTTCTTTCGAGCCGTGTATCCAAAAAAGCTGAACAA
This sequence comes from Tuber borchii, assembly GCA_003070745.1. Taxonomy (NCBI): domain Eukaryota; kingdom Fungi; phylum Ascomycota; class Pezizomycetes; order Pezizales; family Tuberaceae; genus Tuber; species Tuber borchii. The sequence goes on along the minus strand of NESQ01000133.1, from coordinate 199,011 downwards.
TCTAACCCGAGATCTAGCTGGTACGACCTGATACCAGCCAAGTACAGCTTCATAGTTTTGACTGTTATTGTTCCAGCCATGGAGCATACCCATTCGATCAACCATGCTGCCTAGGCTGGGAAGCATCCACCGTTCTGGTGCCGGTAGTCTGCAAGAGCACAGAAGGTGCTAAAGCGGGACCTTGGGGTGTCATAGTTGCGCCTAGTACTCGGTGCCAACCCACGCCACAAGTAGTATGCTGCTATTGCTGAGAGGCCGTACTGCTGGACATTAGAAATCCATGTTTCGGGAGGTTGCAGTCGGGTGATATCAACTGTGGTGCGAGGTTAGCAATTCTCGGATGGTCGAAGCGGGAGAGTGCATCCACCAAGGCATTATCGTAGGTTGGAACCCATCCTGCCTCCAGGTCAATGTCCCAATCCACCGCTAAGAGAAGGCATCGTCGTAGTACTGTCACTGATGCTCCACGGATGGTTCTGTTAGCTATTCCATGTGCTACAGCCCGGTTGTCAACATGTATCACTAGCATCTTTCCCCTCCATTGCTTCCCCCAGTATAGGAGCACCTGTTCTACCGCTCTCATTTCTTGGGTGTTGATGTGTTCATTTGCTTTCGTCAAATATGGTGGGAAGGCGATAGAGAAGGCAGATCCTGGGTGTGGAGCGGCCTGTGCTGGATCGAGATAGAATGCCCCAAGACCTTGTGTGCTCGCTGCGTCCGACCAGGCCATAATCACCTCTCTCTTGCTCGTAGCGATTGATCGTTGTGGGGTAGATCGGAGTACTTGGGACCACCAAACAAGATCCTTCTTCACTTCGGCGGAGAGCCGGCCTCTTCTGTTCCGAGTCCCAGGAGGGAAGTGTACTTCCATGTTGTAAATGCGTCTGAGAAATGTGCACCCAAGCGGCAGCACAGTTGTGAGAAAATTAAGATATCCGGTGATTTCTTGTAAGTTGAGCAGTGACAACGACTTTGCTTTTAAGGCATTCTGCACTATGAAACGTGCCTTCATAAGCTTTTTCTGAGGTAACCGAACGACCATCATTCTAGTATCGAGTTTAAAACCAGCAAAGCCGGCTATTTTTCCTTCTTCGTTCTTCGCTGACTTGATTGCAAGTCCGACTTCCACGCAGAGTCGGCAAATACTCGGCTACACCTTTTAAGGTTGCCTACCCCCGGCAGTACAATTAAGAAATCGTCAAGATAGTGGACAACTTTGGCCTTGAAATTTTCTTTTGTCAGCTGGTTTTCTAAAATCCAGTGAAATACTTCGGCAAATATGTTGAACAGGTATGGGGCTGTTCGTAGGCCGAATGGGAGAAAGCGTTCCGCATAGTATTTTTCCTCCCAGTGGAAACCAAGAAGCGGGGTGTCAATTGGCGATACCGGGATATGGTGAAAAGCTGACTCGAAGTTGTGTTTTAATAGCAAGCAGCCGCTGCCAAACTCCTGAATTGCCTGAGTTGCGTTAGCTATACTACCGTATTCGATTGCGCCGTAGTGTTCTGGAATTCCATTGTTTATCGCGTTGGGCTCTCCTGGTGGGTATGAGAGATGGTGTATCCGGCGTTTAGTCCCGTCGGACTTGTCTGTCAGGCCTAGTGGAGAGGCGGTATAGGTCAAAGGCAAGGTGTCAAAGTTTGGGTATGATTCGAGGCGGCCTTTCTTAAGCTCGGAATCAATATCTGAGCTAACAAGGTCTGAGTCTACCCTTGCAGTCGACAGGTTTGGGTCTATTATGGGTGAGGTTCGCGATCCCTCATAGCCAATTCTCGCCCCATAACGACAAATTCCTAAGATGGCAGTAATGACTGTACAGTTGGTGAATTCTTGGGTGAGCGTTTCCCATCCTTCTGCTCTTAATATGCCTGCTGGCATTGGGATGTGGTGTACGGTAAATAAGGGGTAATGGATGGTGGTATTAGGGCGGGCTAGTGGTTCTTTTGCCGTTATGCTTAACCGGCGTATGGTGGGCTGGGCTGCTGCCACGTATGTACTGATATTTGTATTGCAGGTTTGTCCGTATGAGTTACTATGCGAGATTTGCGCCTGTCCATTATTCCCAGAGGCACAAAGAGGCGCTTTATGGTTGCTTCCGCAGTTACTGCAGATATGCTGGTAGCAGCATTGGACCGAGCGGCATTCTCGGTGGTTCCAGTTGCGGCAGGCCTGGCTGGGAGGGAACAATCCACCGGTGCTGCTTTGAGATGCTTGGACAGAGGTTAAAGCTAGGTATTTGTGGTTTATGCGGCGCTCCAAGGCCGGGATAGCCGTTGGGTATTGGTAGGCTGAGTTGACCGTATTCTCACGGATGGGAAGCTCGTGTGCTCGCCGGCCTAGTGGTGAGGGTCGGTTTTGACTTTGTACCCAAGGGGTACGGGGGGCTAGGAACGCAAAGCCTTTTGAGGCAATCAGCTCTCCGTCGAGTTGTCGCCATTCCGCTGGGTGGTATATGCTTTTACCGCTTGCGACTCTCTTCCTATAAAACTGGAAATGGTAGGCCTTGACACCCTCCCATGCGTATTTTTCGAGTAACTCGTACAGGTTCATTGTGTATATCGAGAGGGAAGTCACCAATTCCCCTTGAAGTATATGAGGGGCTAACTTGACAATGATCCCTCAGTATGAGGCCCAAGCTTTAAAAAAGCTCCTCATTCTATATTCGATTTCCTTGCCATCTCTTTCTGGTGGCTCGAACTCCACTCCTCCAATACTGATTGTGCGTTGGGTCTCGGCCCGCTCCTTCTCCGTTGCTAACAGGCGGTAGATATTGGTTGGTTTGAACTGATTTTCGATAATCTGTATCAGGGTGGCTCGCTCTACCCCTGGGAATAGGGTTTCGACAGACTCGACCATAGCGGATGCACTCTCCCCGCCTACAGCTATTGATTACTGGACGGGGTTATATGTACCCACTGATGTGGGCTCCCTGTATGCTATCTGCTCCCCCTCCATTGTTCGTCTAAGTTGAGCCAGCTGGCTCTCGAGCTCACCAATTTGTGCAAGTGTTGCGTCAGGCTTGGGTGGCAGGGAGTTAGAAAGCACTGGTTGAGCAGGCAGGGGGTTTGTAGGGGGTAGTATGGGTGTGATCGGATTCTGGGTGCTTAGCTGATGGACAACGCGGTCAACGATTCCTTGTTCATGTGATTGTAGTAGCTCCTGCCTCATGCTTAGATTGATTGGAATATCAGCGGGGAGGTTGAGTGGGGACTCAGGATCCAGGTCGCTAGCGGTGATTGGGGTTTCAGGAGTTGAGGGGATCGCGGTATCTGGGGATATGGCTGCATTATCTGGGTGGGCTGGTACTGGAGTTTGCAATTGTTTCCACACTGCTGAGTGACCTGCTGGCAGACTGTCCTTGTTGCCCATAACGGTTCGGGGTTGACGGCTACGCGTGTTTCGCCGGATTCCGCCTCTAGCTCCCTGCCTGCTGGCCAGGGTGGGTGTCTCGCTATGTGTAGGGGCTCGTCTAGTGGTCATTGGATCACCTTTTGGGTTGTGGTAAGCGTGAATTGTGGGATTTGAGCCTGATAGAGGCAATTAAGCAAAAAAAAGAACAAGAACGCGAGTAGTAGGAAGTATAGCAACGCGAGGTGTAGGAAGGATGGTGATCGCGAGGTGAAAGGGAAATAAGATGTGGTATATGTGAATGGGGGTTCCACGGACCCTTCTAGGGGGAGCTATGCCCCCGCACTGCCCTGGCAACTGGAAATATGTTTATCCACCCTTCACGGAGACGCCGCAGTGTTCCCTAACTGAAGTTCCCTACGCTTTGCCTAATTGGCAATGGGTTTCTCCAACCCTCCATTAATAATGTCATACTACTACTCCTACGCCAATCTTTGGATTTAAGTTAAGTTAGACCACATAATACTTCAACCTTGGCAGACTGTAAACCCGTGCAGATAGGCAGTTTAAGTAGGAGCTCTCACACGTATCATAGAGATCTCTCGAGAACAGTATAATTTTTGTGGGTTCTTTTAGAGGGGATAGTTGGTATGACTGAGTGGTCCTATCGAGGAGCCAGTAATTTATCATAGCGGAAGTAGCAAGTTAGTGGCCTTCTCATTGGATATAGTAGACCTTGGTAACTGCTAGGGTCCCAAACAACAGGTGGCAACTGAGATTTCATTACCTCGTGCATAACCGTCTCTCATGATTCTTGCGTGATGGCGCCATAGGTCTGTAAACACTCGCAGGCCCAGTCTGCCTCTTTTGCTGAAACAATATACAACACAATCCTCCCATGAATCAAATGTCTCGAGCGAAATATATATCGTTCCAATACTTCAAATTCCATTTTTTCATCATAATATTATCATCAGAAACCATAGTAATAAACCAATCACACACCCTCTCTCCCGATCCCAGCATAGACAGCTCCGAACACCGGCTTTCCAACCCGTTCCTCACTCGAAAACGTCAAATGCCTCATCCCTAGATCTGGTACAATCCCCACATCCCCCCACCGCAGGCCCTTCCCTACGATTTCTTCGGAGTCTACCCCTGAACTATGGCAGGCGGCCGAAATCACTGCAGAGCAACTGCCGGCAGTAGTGATCTCCGCAGCAAATGACTTATACCCCATTCCGGCAGCGGTGACTAGCGCCAAAATCCCCAGCATAAGAGCAAAAATGATGGCAATGCAGGAGTACCCTACAGTACTGATTGATTAGGTGATAGCCCTTCCAAATGGGTCCGATATATCGACTCTAGCCAGGAATATGGATTGTGAGATTAGCCAGTGCAGGAGGCCGCTGAGGGTCATTAGAGGAACGGCATAAGTATAGGGTATTTGTAGCCAGTATGTGGAACGCTGGCCCGGGCGCGGAGATGTAACACGCAGGATGCGGTGGTGGTGACTGAAGAGAGACCATTCGTGGCCTAAGAGCATGCCGGTGAAAAGGGAGTTGTAGGTTAGGTAGAGGAATGAGAGGATAGTTTGTGGAATGTTAGATATGAGAATTGTTAGGGTTATGTTACTGAGTTTTAGGGAGCTAAGTAGGGAAACACCGTTTACTTTGCCTAAACCTCTTGTCCACCTTTTGCATCGCCTCGTTAATGTTATACACGCAGAGTACTGGGGGAGGGAGGGAGAGCTTACATTGATTTAAGGTCCATGCTCCAGATTTTCCTCTCAGATTGTATCCTGGTTACAAGGAACCACGCCATGTAAAATGTATATATCGAGAAGAAGATATAACAAGTGACCCATCTCCCCCCACCAGGACTAGTCCACCATCTCTGCACCCCGTTTTTCTCCCATTTTGTCGGCCTAGCCCTCCGCCCAAGCTTCCAGTCCCTCGCAATGTACTGTCGATCGGCAAAGCACATCCCCTTGGTTGTTGAATCAGGGACTCTCAGAAAGGAGTCTATAGCATCACCCAAGGTAACTAAGGTGGGCTCTCGGGACCTAACGACTGCCGTGATCATACAGCAAGCTTTGACAAGATTGCAGCAGATAACGACGATCATGATCCCTAGCGAGAACTGTACCTTGCACTTCCCATCTGTGATCTCACTCTTGCATCCCGCTATCTCCACCACTCCCGCTTTGTAACAATATATCCGCCATGGAAGCCCACTCGTCAGGTTTGCGACTAGCTTGTTGGTGTCGCACCTCCTACCTGAAGGGTGAGAGTCAATGCACATCCAACTAGTTGGTGCAGTCCCACTGCTGCTAATACAGTCCATATCCAGTACAGTGTTATTGTGCGTAGCATTGGAACTATTTTTGGTGATCAGGAATAAGTTTCGACGGTCGGACACGAAATCGGTGTTGTAGGCTTTCGCGCACTCTAATGGTTTCAGATCTTTATATCTCCCAGTACTGACATTATATCCCGCGATCAGGCTGTCAAAGTTGTCCATTGGTACAATAGTCGTGTTCTTGTATCCTCCTTTTTCAAAGTGGTTGCTGGTCACAACTGTTATGAAGAAATCATTTGCTCCCAAAGAAGTATACACGGCCGAATTGTACCTGCAATATTCCAATTAGCTGAGGCTAGGACTTGAATGGTGGTATAAATGTACAGCAAATGCAATGGAATACTCGTAAACCCAATAGCAATCCATAACAGCGTCCTCTCTAGCTTAATCTTGGACAAATTCCCAACACTCGGAGCTCCAATGTCCATCCATTTTCTCCTCGCATGCGCAGCATCAACCTCCTTGCGAGTCGGCGCCGCAAGACATTGCTGGGTATAATTACTTCCGGACAATAGCAATGTGGAAAGGGCATTTATCCCTAGGTGTATCCATAGCCCGATCGTCTTGCTCTTGTCGCAGCTTCCCGAATACAACGTCCCGATTCCTCCTTCTATGCTGTACCGCGGATTTGTGGCAGCATATATTGTTAAACTGACGTTTATAATGAGAACAACCACAGCAGAAGCGGCACAAGCTAAGACCCCAGCGTGCCAACCGGTATACCAAGCTGGCTTCCATGCTGATGAGAATGATTTTAACCGCTCTTGGGTGGATTCGGAACCTAGAGCTAATAATTCTAGGCAAGAGGATTTGCTTGTTACTTCTTGTCCCCCTTCTCTTCCGACGTTGTTGCCTCCCGCTAATAAGACAGTCCATTTTGGTAACTTCTTTCTAAAATTCAACATTCGCTCACCAGCAACTAGATAAATGAATATCTTGTCCTGTGAAGGGAAATTAAGCCGTTTTGTGGTTTAGCGGAGCTTGAGCGGGGAGGCTCCAGTTGGAGTGATATGAAACACCAGTGGCGCGCCAGGATGGGTGCTCTGGGCGGTGTTAGTGTTGGAATACGAATCATACTATGGCTTACTTGGCTGCACTGTATCCTATGTCTTGTTCGGCTTTTGATAAAGGGAATGATGGTATAATAATCTCGGCAGTGGAATAATGTAGTATTAGGGTATTAAAAGCGCAGATATCGGGAAGCGCAAATATGAAGGAGCATAGTAGTATGGGTGTTTATGGCCACACTAGAATATGAGCGGATGTAGGATTATCCATGTAGAATTTTTCTCTTATTATGTAGTCGTAGCTAGCAATCTCTAACAGGGAATGCACACTTCGGCATCCTCACCCATCAGCCCTTCCAAGGCGATTCTTTCACCTCCATCAGAGAAGACGTAAAGTTATCCTTGGTTGGTAAGTTTTAGATTTTAACCATCATTATGGGAGATTTCTACAGGCCAGCACACAGCATCAGAGGCTTGATTCTCGCTTTTACTAACAATAGAAGAATTAGGAGGTCAGAGCACGTAGGCGGAGCCGGGACAAACTCCGTGAACACGGGGGGGCATTGATTGGCAATAGGCTCAATAACACAATATTCGAGTTTGATCAGTTGACCTTGCCAAGGTTATGGCTCCGCCACAGCCCACGCTTGCTCGCAACCTCAGGCACTCTCCGAGGGTGCATGGTTACAGCACATAGAAAAAAACAACGCCAGTTGTTTTTTTCTATGTGAATTTAAGAATTATGAAGCACCACCAAACGCTCTGTGATGCTTTAAATGTCCCTTGGGCTTTCTCGCGAATTGTTTTAAGCCTTTGCAAATAAGCTTCACATTTTTTTCCCTCTCTTATATAGGAGATTTAGCTCAAAGTCGCTTTGACACTTATTATATAGTATCCTAAGTACGCAAGTTCGACGCTATGTGCCCAGCACAATGCGACTTCGTGCATCGGGATTTTTTAGCCGTGTCGGACCTGTGAGGAATTGAGTTCTCACCACTCACCCGGCCTAGTTTCGCCGGACAACTAAAATCAACCTTGTTTGCATAGGTACACGTTCACACAAAATCAGTATCTCTTGCTCAATAATCACTTGATTATAAAGGTAGAGGTTGAAGGGGAATGATTCTTAGGCCGTTCTATGGGGAGGCTTCCTCAGTTATTGGATTTTTCTCAAGGTATTCACTGCCAGTCTTGACTGTGGACCATTGAGCAAACCATTTGCTAGGCTTTTTTCAAATGCCTTGCACAACAAACTCCCGGTGGGGGCTATGTCGGTTCGGGGGTTATGTCTGGAACGCAGATACGCAGGGGGAAGTATACTTCAGTACTCGGTACAGACTCGAATATCCAGAGTGACGTCAAATTTTAATTTTCCTTAGACACACTGTGTACGAGTACGAAGGTACAGCATGTAAGTTTTGAATATTTTACTAGCAGGGGATGTTCGACTAACGGGGGTGAGGAGGTGAATTAGGTAACCACTATACCCAATTCGCTGTCCTTATACCGAATTTGCTGCCTTGGCCCTGCTAGCGTTACATCCCCTGCTAGTAAAATATTCAAAACTTACATGCTGTACCTTCGTATGTTCCCTCCCGACATTACACTCGAACCCACATAGCCACCACCGCGAGTTTGAAACCTTAAGCAAAGCAATGTCTTAGCGAAAACCCCTATGACTGGAGATAATACTGCACTAAGCCAATCCTCCTGGCCTATCATATTGGGCTTGATACGCCTAAAGAAGGAATTAACAAATAAAAGCACATTATTTTCCTTTTGTTCCAATTTCCTATTTAGTCGTTTGTGAGGTCATATTCCGCAAGGCAGATAATCACACTTCACGCACCATGTCTTTTTCTTTTTCTTTGTGAAACCAGCCACTTACCGATGGATGGTCTTGAGCGCTTCGTCTCAATACCTATGCAGTGTCAGTTGACTTGGCAAGACATTCCCATTCAAGTCAACTTTCACACGCAGAGGGCTCAAGTGTAACACATCTCCCCTAAGGCATCTGCAGGGTGCCACTGGGTTGGCCAAGCTAGGAATGCAATTTTCGAAGGAAGTGCAATTCACATCTAGTTACTGACGTGTAGTCGTTCTGCCAATCTTTGGATTTAGGTTAGGTTAGACCACAATATACTTCAGCTTTGGCCGACTGTCAACTCGCGGCGGTAGGTAGTTAAGTAGGAGCCCGCATAGGTATCACAGGTATGCCTAGGGGACAGTGGAACCCTTTGTGGGGTGCTTTTGGAGGGATGGTTGGTGGGGTTGGGTGGTTCTGTCTAAGAGCTAGTAATTTATCGCAGCGGAAGTAAATTGAGGAAGCTAGGTAAGATAATGTGGATGGCGTTTTCATAGGACAAATATAGAATAAATTGGCTATAGCGAAAGGGCGGGCGAGTGACGGTTGATGAAACGAAACGCCAAGCTACTCGCAACACTCAGGAGAGGGGAAAAACTCTTCACTTGACTAACAACACTAGACTGACGCACACTCTCTCAACAACTAACTAGGGACAAGACAGAAGTATATATCCATCATCAGGTACCTCTTGGATGATATATCCCTCCTCCCTTTTTCCCAACTTTGATGCTAACAAAAAGGAAAAACAAACAGAACTGCTCACAACTTCCGCAATTTTCCCTTCCTGTGTTTGACTCTCTTACACAGTTCCTACAACCTTTCTGCACATTCCTCCAGGTTCCACGCGAGTTCCCCTTTTCCTTCCACTAAAGCAATCGTGCTAACAAAAGAAAGACAAGCGTAACAAAGAAAACTCCTGCTCCTGCCGAAGCCTCCGTGCCTCCGATATCTGAGTCCCCCCTCCGATACCCTTCCGGTGCTGCGCCCGTCCTAAGCACTCCTCCGGCGGTTTGTCGAGCATCAAAGAACTCGCACTAGGCAGGCGCATGTCCGGGGCATCTTTGTCTGAACGATAAAGGGATATGCTGAGTGCGTACCGGTGGGCTATGTGCGGGTCCGATATGGTGAGTATGCCGAGCAGCATGCTAGAATTTCAACAATATAGCAGTTCCCTGGTTGCTCCGGGGATCCCCCATCACCAGCGAGCGAGTGACATTTCATGACCTCCTGCATAACCATAATCATTAATCTTGCGTGATTGCGCAATAGATCTGCAAGCACTCACAGACCCAGTCTACCTCGTTTACTGAAGCGATACAATCCTCCCAATGCATCAAATATCCCAAACGAAATATATATCGTGTCAATACCCCAATCTCCATTTTTTCTCTTCCTCTTATCATCATGAACCATAATCATAAACAATCACTCTTCCTCTCCTCCGCTCCCAGCGTAGACCTCTCCAAATTCCTGTTTCCTAACTCCCTTCTGACTCGAAAATGTCAAATGCCTCACCCCCTGATTTGGCACAATTCCAACATCCTCCCAGCGTACCTTTTTTCCTGTAATCTCCTCCGAGTTTGCCCCCGAAGGATGGCACGCGGCCGAAATCGCTGCGGAACAACTGCCGACGGTAGTGATCTCCGCAGCGAATTTTTTATATCCCATCCCGGCGGCAGTCACTACGGCAAGAATGCCGAGAGTGAGCAAGAAAATCATGGCAAGATACCAGTACCCCACAATACTTATCGGTTCAAGAGTATCCGTCCAGAATGGGTCCGATATCTCAACCCTCGCGAGGAAAACGGATTGCGAGAGCAGCCAGCGGAGGAGAGCGCTAAGGATCATTAGAGGAATGGCGTAATTGTACGGTATTTGTAGCCGGTATGTAGAACGCTGGCCTGTGTGTGGAGATGTGACGCACAGGGTGCGGTGGCGGTGACTGAAGAGGGACCATTCGTGGCCCGAGAGCATGTAGGTGAAGAGGGAGTTGTAGGTTAGGTATAAGAATGAGAGGATTGTTTGTGGAAGGTTAGCTATCAAGATTGCCAGGGATATGCTTTGGAAGCATATGCTGAGTATGGAGATACTGTTTACTTTGCCTAAACCAGTGCCCCACCTATAGTCACCGTTAATATTGTGGTCGCAGCGAGTACTAGGAGAGGGGGAGTATGGGCTTACATTGATTTAAGGTTGGTGGTCCGGGATTTCCCATCAGCATTGATACCAAGTCCAAGGAACACCACCACAAAAATAATATTTATCAAGTAAAATAAATTACAAGTTATCCACTTCCTCTTACTAATGCTAGTCCACCACCTCTGTCGCCCCTTTTGCTTCCACTGCCTTACCCTGTGTTCATGGCCAGCGCTAGGTACTAATACTAGCCTATTTGGGTAATCGTGATAGGAAAAGCGTTGTGCTTCAATAGTGGTGTAGTGCTCAGAATACCGCGACATGAGTACTGTTCAGCATTGCCATGATGGAAACAAGAGTGGCCGCGTAGATTTGCTACTAGGTACTCGAGTACTAGAATAGGCTAATGTTCAACATTTTAAACCAAATTGGTTGTGATACGACCCCGGAAAAATAACCCTGTCAGCTGAGAACTGAGCACGCTACGCAGCCATCCCTTTGCCTGTCCCGAATTTCACTCACTTTTAGCGTTGCACTAATAGGGTAGAAAGGACAGGAGAGGTAACGATAGACAACCCACCAAGATAAATAAAAATGAGCTGAGGTACTCGTACTTGTACCATAGTTGGGAGCATATCTACGCAGGCAACCTGGTTTCTATCATGACCATGCTGACCAGTACTCTTTTAGCACTATCCTGAGCACTACACCACCTCCAAAACACCAAGTATTTCATATCACGATTACCCGAATAAGCTAAGTCAGCAGTGAACGGGATACCAGTACCACCCTTCATGTTCATCATATGATACTTACATCATAGTTGTCCCAATTATTCTTGACTTTGCTCTCCGTAGTTAATTCACCGCCGATCAGTTCCACTACTAGCTGTACCCGCACTTAGCCCGAGTGCTTGAAAACAGTTTAAGGGATGAATTTCGGCCACAGGGTAAGGGATATGGAGGAGTGTAGGGGTGTGGATGTGCGTGTGGGCACATGAGGCATGAGCAGATATGGTTATATGTGCGGAAGTTTCTCTTTTTCATATAGCCGTATTACCTAGTAGCCGACATAGGGATTCGACAGGGGTGGAAGTATTTTTTCTAATGTGCGCTAAAAACTATGTCGGGTTGGAACAACCCATTGCCAATTGGGCAAAGCACGGTTGTATCTCTCTGAGAGGGAGGTAGTGGGAAAAAGGTTAGCCAGTCGCGTCCTCTCCCGGAGGCCATAGCGCCCTACCCATGGGCCCGGGAGTCACCCCTAGTAGTACATATACCACAATCGACCCCCGAGCCTTCTGGAGAGCTCGAAGCTCGCTACCACTCGCATTCTCATCTCCAAGCTCGCTACAGCTCGCTTTCTTTATTTCTCGCCTTCTTTGTCACTTGTCTCCCCCGAGTCCCTCACTATGCCTCGCACTTGAGGTTCCACACGCGGGAAACGTACTCCTCCAAGGGCCCGCCACAGTAATAGGAGCACTCCCGAGAGTGGCAGCCACATTAATAGAGGCACTCCCGGGACTGAAAGCCACAATTCTAGTTCCACCGCGAGGGGCACTCCCGGGATCCCGGGAGTGGGAAGGATACAGAAAAATACGCGTAGCAACCGCCCCCAACGCCAAGCCTCACAGAGCCTCCAACTCAACCCAGTCCAGGATGAGAGCAATGCTTCCACCAGTGAGAGTGACGATGAACCAAGCGAGTACCAGGGTACCCCTCCTCATAATATCTTCCCAACACTCCGGAGCAACCCAGAAGTCCCACAGGCACCTCTACCCTATCAGAGATCTCTATCACGCCAAGCACAGAAGACATAAGGCAGCAGACACGATCCCGACGAGAGCCTACCCTACAACTTAACGATATCCATGAACTCCTCCAGTCTCGCGAAGAAGATCTTCTCAATCGGGTAGTAACCCAGATCAATTCTCAGAACCTCAATAGCCCTCGAGAGACTCAAGCGAATACAGAAGTACTCACCAATACTGGCTTAACATCCCAGTCAAAAAACATGACAAGCCAGCGGATATCCGAGCTAGAGAACCAGCTAGCCCAGCTCCGTGCAGATCAACAATTGGAACACCCGATGAGAGAGGAACATATCCACTCCGGCAGAACACTCAGTACGTATACCTCTATCCACCCTGAGCTCATTATATCAGAGACCGGAGAGAGCGCATCTGGCATCACCGAATCTGTCAATTTACTTTTCCCTGGTGGCGAACGCAGCACCCTAGTTCAGTTAATCGAAAAACACTTCAAACCTACCAACATCTACCGACTTTTGGCTACAGAGAAGGAACGGGCAGAGTCACAACGTACAATCAACATCGGTGGTATCGAGTTTGAGCAAACTGAGAGGGATGGAAAGGAAAGCAAGTATAAGATGAGTGGCTTTTTTAAAGCCTGGGCAGCATATAGTGGAATTCTAGTCAAACTAGCTCTACAAGTCCTACAAGTCGAGCTAGCAACAGCCTTGTTTATTTACAGGATGAACTTGTATGACCTCTTGGAAAAATACACATGGGATGGTGTGAAAGCCTTTCACTTTCAATTTCATAGGAAAAGGGTAGCCGGAGGGAATACTATTTATTACCCCAACGAGTGGCGACATATCGATAGCGAACTTATCGCTTCTAGATGCTTTGCCCATCCCCACATTCAACGCCCACAGTGGACGTCAAACCAGAACCGTACCATTCCATTCCAATGGCGGATCCAAGAGCTTCCATTCTGCGATACACCATTTCCTTCGACACACTCTCATTCAAGCCTCACGCCCCCTGCCCTACCAGGATTCTCAGATCGCTGGGGCAACCCTTATGACAATAGTCACTCTACTACTACTAGTACTACCCCTTATGGAAACAAGACCGTGGAAATTGCCACTCAGGTATGCCGGAACTAGAACCGTCGGGAATATCGGTCAGCCTACTACCGCAACCAGCATATATGCATCACATGTGGTAGCAACCACAAATCCCCACAATCCACTCAGGGAAACACAGCCCTCTCTCACCGAGCGCACTTTGGACATTATACACGTTAGCCTTCCCATCAACCTCACACCTACCCCTCACACTCCCTCTAGCCAATTGGCTATCTCATACTCCCGCAATTCTTCATAATTTTAATATACTATATCAAGCTCACTGCTTTCAAGAATCAGACACTCAGTCTTCACTTGCTACCCTGAATATAATCCCAACATACCCTCTAAGTCCTCTTCGGACTAGGGTCCACCACCCTCAAGCCCGCCCAAACACTTTTTTTCACTATACACTTTTCACACCACACTCATCCCCAATGCCAGTAGGCCAACTGAATCAAACAGGATGGATGAAACACACCAGAGGATATCCTGACAGTGCTGTAATCAAGTCAATTCTAGGGATATGTCAATTTAGGGTACGGATTGGTTATGAAGAACTTCGAACTTGTATCACTATCTACCCAAACCTTCCCACCGCATCAGAGTCTCCAGTTATTGTCACAAAGGAAATAGAATCGGAACCTGCGAGACAGCGGCTACGACAGTACTTAAGTTATAACGCACTCCCACTTGATTTTACGGCATCCCCACTTGGACTAATGGATAAAGCGGACGGAACCAAACGCCGTATCCATTATCTCTCCTACCCGGAAAACAACCCCCACTCAGTCAATGGTGCAATTCCTGAATCCTATTGATCAATCACCTATAGCAGTATAGGCGATGCGGTACTGGCGGTTCAAGATTTTCGGATATCGGTGTCAACTGATAAAGCGGGATTTTGAAAGCCCTTTTCGCCATATTCCAGTTTCCCCTTGCGACACATCTCTCCTTGGGCTTCAATGGAAAAATACCTACTATGTTGAACAATTCCTTCCTTTCGGACTTCGAACCGCGCCCTACCTATTCAATTTCTTCACGGAAATGTTTCACTGGATTTTGGAGGACCAGCTACAGAATCAAGGACTGTCAGGGAAGATTTTCCACTACTTAGACGACTTCTTAATTATCCTCCCTTCTGCCGTCAACCCGAATAGCTATAGTAGAATCTTTAGCGAACTTAGTACGGAAGTGGGTCTCACCATTGTAACAGGTTTACTCCTGTTTCGATGAATCAATAGAGACCGGCAGTAGGCCTTCTAGCGCTGGCTCTAAGGGAGGCTTCAAGAGGCGCGAAGGTATAGAGAACAAGGATAAGGGCTAGAGATAACTAAGGGATCGCCGTTCAACCAAGTATATTCATAAAGTAAGTATCTGTCGAAGTCTGCCGTCCTCCTGCTAGCCAGGAGAGGGGTTTAAATACAAATTCCCATAGCGATAGCTTCCTGCAATCATGATCATTACCAGGTGAGTGCACCTTCACCGGAATCCTGTAATCCTGCCTGAAACCTAAGACTCATAACACAGCCTCAGTGCCAATGCAATACATGACCATATTCCTGCACCTCGTATTCCAAATATAAACCAAAGTAAATCAAAACTAAACATAGCATAGCTGACCAGTCACAGGACAGTGCCGGGGCTGTAAAGCAAATCAAATCAAATAACTTCAAGTGCAAAACTAACAAAGGAAATCCAAGCGCTCCGCTCCTGTATACCATTCCGGAACATGTATACATGTTACAACCCTTAAGGAGTCCAAAAATGAACAGGGCACAGTTGCTTGTTTTGGTGGAATAGAGATAGATACGGAAAAGATGGTAATCCGACTACCAGAAAAGAAACTTCTCAAAGCACGACTATTAGTCAAAACAGCATTCGAACAAACTTCACTTTCACTATGAGAACTATAAACCATAACAGGATACCTAAATTTTCTTGCAACAGTGGTACGATTAGGGCGTACCTTCCTTCGCCGGTTATACAATATGCAACTCCACTTCCCAATGTCACAGATATCAGCCCGCTGACAAAAATTCAAAGAAGCGCATAAGGACCTTATGTAGTGGAGCAAAGTCTTGGCCATTGCACCAGAACGCTAAATTCAGAAGAAGACGAGGGAGATAATCGCAATGTGGTCCGATGCGGCAGGGAAAACAGGCCTGGGAGCCTTCTACATCACGTACAGCCACTCCAATCCACAGCATATCAGTACCCACGATCCAGGATCTCGAGCGAACCCCCAGCCGGCTGCAGGATATGCATTTTCTCTGTCTCTGCCTATCCAAGTGTTACGAGCTAAAGAAAATATAAATACCAAGGAGATGAGAGCAGTCGAGCAAGCACTACTCCACTGGGGATCAAAATGAAAAGGGAAAAAAGTTAGAATACATGTAGACAACCGAGCAGTCTTCTATGCATTAGAAAACAGGAAAATAAGAGGAAGTTCAATGGAAGTGTTGCGAAGATGTCTACTCTTAGCAGCAGAATACGACTTGGAGATGGAAGCTCAGTGGATCTCAACAAAAGACAATGTGCTAGCAGATGCGCTCTCCCGCTTCGATTATAACCGTATTGCTAACTTAGCTCCTCAGCTGATATCCCCCACTTGCAGCCACCTGAATCTTGGGTTTCTAATATACGAGAATCGGAACTCTCTTCAATAGCAGCCTACTACCTATGGAGGGGTCTGGCACCATCCACTAGAAGGAATTATAATACCCCAAGAGCACGGTTTTCACTTTCTGCACTCTCTGTAGTTACCGTCACGAGAACGGAGGTTGCCTGCCAGCCCAAGCTACTTGGCTAATCGAGTGGCTCTGCTGACTCGCAGGGTCAATAAAGGTGAAAACAATGAAACTATACCTGACCGGCATCAGCTCATATCAGCTGGATCTAGCAATTGACTGCAGTACCTTTACTGATCCAAGACTCGAGAGAACTCTACAAGGCATAAAACGAGACCATAGCGAACCTGCCCGACGTATCAGAACACCACTTACCCTTCCCTACCTTGTGCGCATACTCAACTACCTTGGAATGTCCAACTATAATGATATAGTAACCTGTGCTGCCTTTACTCTGGTCTTTGCTGGCTTTCTCCGAATAGGAGAGTTTACCTACAAAACAATAGACCTTCAACTAGGACCAGCTTTCCAAAGCTGGTTTCTAACAAAGAGTAGTATTCGGTTAATCAAGAATGGAAAACACATGGAACTCACCTTACCAGCATCAAAGACTGATCCATTCCGACTGGGAATTCAGCTAATAATTGCAGGAACCCATGATGCAGCATGTCCGGTTACCGCCATGAAAAAGCTTCTAGCAAGAGATACCCACCGTCCTCCGCAAGCACCACTATTTTGCATCGGAATAACAGAACAACAACCTTTTACCCATGAGCATGTTATTCAGGAGCTCCAATCGCTGGTGGAAAATTCAGGCCTGGGTGTAGCTTCATGGAATGGCCACACCTTCTGCCACGGAGCAGCTACCGGGGCGGCTGAAATTGGGATACCAGAGATACAAATCCAAACTCTCGGACGTTGGAGATCAGACGCCTACAAAGCCTACATCGAATACTCGCAAGAAGAAAGGATATCGCTATCACAGCGCTTCCAAGGGATACAACAAAGGACGATAAAGTGAATAAGCCTGCCTTGAATTGGGGAATCTTTGGCCACTGGACGGCAGGCGAATGTTCATCTATCACGATAATCTGCCTTAGCATGGGATATATCAGTGGCAAGGATCCCAAGTGACAAGGGCAGCGACACTACCCCAACGCCTCCGCCAGTGGACTCAGGCATTAGTGGACTGAACGGAGGAATTGGTAGAATAGCGGTTTTTGGTACAAGATGTGGATGGCAGGGATGTCTAAGACATCGCCTTTATTTGTGTAGGAAAACACAGATACATGCGACCATATGTTTCTCTTGTGAAACAGTTTTTCACCAAGACTGGGGGTTGCTTAAACAAGGACGGTGCCTGAAGTCTAAAATGGGTTCCTATAATTCCCCTGTCAATATAGTAACCTAGCGGTGGATTTTAGGTGTCCAATTCTCCAACTACTAGTGTGTGGCACTTGTCTGACCACCATCCCAACCCCTGCAGACGGGTGATCAGAAGATACTCAGCCCTATTGTTCCAGCCACCTAAAATCCATTCCTAAGTTACTATGTTGACAAGGGAATTATAGGGACCCATTTCAGACTCCAGGTACCGTCTAAGTATAGGCAACCCCCAGTCTTTGGTGAAAAACCAGATGACAAGAGGAAACACGGTGCTGTTCGGTGTTTTTGTTCTTTTTAGCACCACCTACGAACTTGCTTGGCAACCCTTTGTACGAAAACATCATGCCTGGTGCTTGTACTAGGGATGGAGCTACTGTATTTTCATCCTTTGCAGTCTTGGAGTGGGGTATTTCGTGCTAACTTATATTGCTACTTGCAGGGATGCTGGGGAATAATGCGCACACTTGAGTAGAACCTCACTAACTTATTGGCAACAAGCTCGACAACTAAATATTTGGGCTTAACCAGTTAGCACCTTACATACTTTCTGCAGTTTGTTACGAATGATAATATTATACCTTAGAAAATGAGCATTTACTTGTATCAATTTTTATTTTTAAAACGTTCACAGAATTTCCTCCTTCTACACATAGCAGTGCCAAGGCTCCCACCATCTTGAAAGACGCTAAGCAACTTTCGAAATTGGTCGCTTAGCGTCTTTTCAAGCAATAGGAACCTTGACACGGTTATTCTGCGCCAAACTAGCTATGCAGTCAAGACTATAGCGCAAGGATAGTGGCCAATCGGAGGGTAAACTGGTGAAGCTCGTGATTGTCCTAGCCAATTGCTCATAGAGTGCCACAATGTGTAACCCTGCATAGCGAGTTTGGTGAATTTTTGCGGTAGTCTCTCAAGACGGCGCATTCCGTCCTGATAGAAGGACATACTTCACTCACCATCTCATTTCTTCTTCTAGAAACTGGGCAATGTTCCCCGCCATTTGGTGGATTGAGCATTGTTATCTTCCATTACCGATTTTAGTGTTCAGTAGAGTGTTTGAATATCTACCCGTCCTAACATCAACGTTAACATCGTTTACGGGGAAACCGCTCAGTACCGGGATCCCGCTCGCCCATGGCAACCAGTGAAAAATGATACCTACATTAGATTATCCCCATGAATAATAGAAATACTACTCTGAAAATCTAGATGCAAGTACTTTGAAATATAGACAATCAGAAAATCTAACTTTTATTTAATATTCATCAAGTGTTACTCTGGTATGGTGGTTTTAACAGTGCTCATTTCAAAAAGGAATTGAATACCTTGATAAGGATGTAAAAATTGAAACCCCCAAAGAAGGGCATTCTAAAAGGGGTAGAAGGATAGTATAAGTCTTATATATTCAGAGTAGGCTGGTTTTAATTGATTTCCTGTACAATTTTTGGGGTGGTTGTAAATCAAAAGAGAGAGGGAAAACTATATACAAATTGCACCAATCCTGCCATATGATATCTATGTACTCAGTTAACATATGGGCTTAATTCCTTGGAATATACTTTATTATAATTATTTAACTAAGAATACAATGTTTGAAGCTAAATAAATAATTCTTCCATAATTTGTCCTTTAATTATAATCAAGCTTACAAAAAGGTTAGATAAATTGTTATCTTACCTTAAAATCACAATAACTAATTGTTCTAACTAACAAGAAGTTATCCAATAGCTTTACCAGGTCTTGGATTCCAAGATTTACTCCTTAGAATATAGAAACAGAATATTAGCTTCAAGTTGTTAGATCATATTCAGGTTTTAAAGGGTTTTAGTTAAATATGAATATTATCCTCCTCAAGACTTAATATAAGAAGATAAACCTACTTAATCAGTATGCAAACCAACTTCTTTAATCCCTCAATACCATCCATTTCATACATAGAGTTTTATCTATTTACTGATTTAGTTTTAACAATTTTACAGGTAGAAATGAGTCTATATACTATATGGCATTACGCTTAGTAATATAAATGGAAAAAGATATAAAAGACCTGTTTGTTTAGCCTCAGATACTGTATACTTACTTAAATAATCATCATAAAGTATATTCCAAGGAATTAAGCCCATATGTTAACTGAGTACATAGATATCATATGGCAGGATTGGTGCAATTTGTATATAGTTTTCCCCCTCTCTTTTTATTTACAACCACCCCAAAAATTGTACAGGAAATAAATTAAAACCAGCCTACTCTGAATATATAAGACTTATACTATCCTTCTACCCCTTTTAGAATGCCCTTCTTTGGGGGTTTCAATTTTTACATCCTTATCAAGGTATTCAATTCCTTTTTGAAATGAGCACTGTTAAAACCACCATGCCAGAGTAACACTTTATGAATATTAAATAAAAGTTAGATTTTCTGATTCTCTATATTTCAAAGTACTTGCATCTAGATTTTCAAAGTAGTATTTCTATTATTCATGGGGATAATCTAAATTAGGTATCATTTTTCACTGGTTGCCATGGACGAGCGGGATCCCGGTACTGAGCGGTTTCCCCGTAAATGACGTTATGTTTCTCTACAGGGACGTTTCGTTACTGACTCGCTACTTCTGATTCCTTGGTGTTGAAATAGTGCTTTTGGATATGTACCCTCTTCGCCTTCGAGTATGACAAAGCCGGCCGGCATGCCTAAGCGTCGGTCTACGCTCCCCGAGTTCGACTTATTCTACTGTATTTACCTTTCCCTCATGTTATTGCTTGATCAATTGACCAGATATGCAATTCTGTTCTCACGTGTTTTCTCTTGTCTTCCATATTATTTCCTCTGATTTCTTTTTCTACTACCGGTATATGTTGCTGCTTCACTGCATAGATAATGGTCTCTCTGGCCTTCTTAGCCAGAATGAAGTTCTCAAGCATCTCTCGCCCTCCCATGTCTCCAGTATACATCGGTAATTCCATCATTTTTCAACACACGGCGATCCCCTGGTATGGCCTTGGGCGCCTCGTCATATCAAATGTTTTGGCAAGACATTCCCATTAAAATATAAACCCTCACGCGTATAAAGCTCAAGAAAAACCCATCTCCCCTAAGATATCCGTAGGATACCATTGGGTTAGTCGGGCTAGAAATCCAATACTCGTAATAGGAGGGGTGCAATTTAAATCCAGTGACTGACGTGGACTCGAGTACAGTGGTCGTACTTTATCAGTTTTGCACTCGAGTACATATGCTAGTTACACAAGGAACTGGAACCAAAATCAAATGCGTTTTCATCTGCTGCGCCTCAAAACCCTAATCGACGGAAGCCACCAATCACTTTTGTCTCAACCGCCCTAATCGTGCCAAGGTGGTGGCGTCCACCACCCCCGGTTGCTCGCAAACTCGCAACCCGGGCACTTCAGAGCTCAACGATAATTTCATGCTCAACAACACTTTCAAGCGTAATCCAAACCGAGGTCCCACCACATGAAAAAGAAAGCTGTAAATAGAGGGGTTTAGCCACGCCGTGCTAAATGATAATTGTGCTGTTGCCAGATTCAATCAAATTTTATTATAAACTAAAGGGCCAGAGGCAACGGGCCGATTCACCGTGGTAACGCCGCTAGTCGAAGTGTTTATATTTTGGTAAAAGATGCACGATGTGTTAAACGGTGCTATTTAGCACGGTGTTCCCATCCGTATCCACCGTTCTATCGTCTTGGAAATTAACTCTCAAATTTAGCACAGAATGCTAACAGCACAGTCGGCTATCCCCTCTAATGGGGGGAAAGAAATGGAAGACTTATTTTCCAAGACTCAAAACAATGTGCGAGAGACATTTAAAGCATCAGAAGATATTTGGTGGTGGTTTGTAATTCTTAAATTCACATACAAATTGAGATTATCGTTGAGCATGAAATTATCGTTGAGCTGTCGGGTTGCGAGTTTGAGATCAACTGGGGGTGGTGGACGCCACCACCTTGGCACGATTACTGCAACATGACTAGGATTGTCTCCGCCTGGCTGCGCTCAATCAAAGTATCGACGCCACCCTCTAATCCCCCACGCCACACTCCAACTCTATTCCAACCCCCCTCCCTCTGACTGACAGGGAAAACCCAAAATTATAGTAAGATGTCGCTCCTGACCTCCCAAACGAACTCCTTGTCGAAATAGCCCAGGACTTCACACCTAACGACCTAGCACACTTCCTCTACGCTATCTATCGAACGGCATATCTCTCCTAGCGCTTACTCAAATGCCTAGCCCTCGATCCAAAAGACAACCTAACACTCCTACAATGGGCCTGCTCCCGTAGGGGGATGCCCCGCGAAACTCCTAGTAAATTACTGCTTTGACCTCAACAAGATATGCCAAATCCTAGGTCGTACGCTCTCACACTTCACCGTTGCAGCGAATGGCGGAGATAGTTGAATATTGCCGGCTGCCGGCGCGGACCCGAACGTTAAAAGCAACGCTAGCAGTATGCCGCTATATCGGTCCACGCTCTACGGATCATACGATATGAGCGCTCGCTTACTGGCGAGAGGTGCGCGCGTGCACGCGGACTAAGGACTCGACGTGGATGACACCGCTGCACTGCGCTTTAGAAGGTGTGGCTGAAGCACAGACTCAACTTGTCACGGAACAAGGCATTGGAACGCCCGCCAACGTTGATACTACGATACCAGTAGTCCTGAGCTAGAGGAAAGTTGCCAAGCTCGTTCTGGATAATAAGTCCTGACTAGAAGCACAGGATAAGGCCGGCTTGACTACATTATTCTGCGAGGAGCAGGAGGACGAGGGGTTTAAAGCGGCTGCTAGAGGGGGGGTCGATGCGTACGTTTGCCGTGGGGCTGGGTGTACTGCTCCCGGCATCGTGGGGTTTATCAGGCATTTCCAGGCGGCGGCGGCATTGAATGAGCATGACGAGGAAGAGCGGAAGCCGTTTTGGAGTGCGTTCGTTGGGAATGTGTTAGGGGTGATTGATATCGGAGATAGCGGTTTGTAGGGTTTGGATCGGGGTTTTCTCTTTTATTTCCCCGAAGCGGGGGGCTGGAAGTCGCTCTTCACCGGAGTTGCGATGCGGCTATTCTTGCTGGGGATGATACCCTATTCCGACCTGCCGAACTACTCTCTTCTTAGTTAATCCCGGATGCTTTTCTTTTTTTTCGACCTACGTTTAACGCTTATTTTCTTAATACGTCACTAGCCCTTGCCGAGAAGGAAAAATAGCGCAGATCGGACAGATACATCACGTATATCGTTAAGGGAGTTCTTTCAGCCTCTACAGCTTGCGACACACGTTAGTTTGTCATAATATCTCTGTATTTATCTTTGGAGAGACTTGAAATTTATTCATTGGGTTGATGTCTTGACGGTGCTTTTGGTCGCAAGGATAGAAAATTTTCTGTCGGTGAACCCGCCTTGGAGAACTGACTTCACAGGAATACGTTGCCTAGAGCCAGCTCGGCTGGGATGGCGGGGGAGGTCCGGGC
Organism: Tuber borchii; assembly: GCA_003070745.1. Classification (NCBI taxonomy): domain Eukaryota; kingdom Fungi; phylum Ascomycota; class Pezizomycetes; order Pezizales; family Tuberaceae; genus Tuber; species Tuber borchii. The sequence goes on along the minus strand of NESQ01000133.1, from coordinate 175,922 downwards.
CACTGGCGAATCTCCCCCCCGAATACCCTCATTGCTGACATCTATCTGCCTACTCAACTGGGCTGTACGGGTATGGTTTATAATAGCCTAGAAACGTATTTCATGCTGGAGCGTTTGTGTTGGCCATATTTTGCGGTGATGCAGGTTAAATATGAGATATTTTGAGTTAAGGCGATCTACACTTCCAGCTAGCACTGTTAATTTTCCAAATAAGCTTGACTGACGTTGCTCAGTAGTGAAGGGATTTCCATGATGTATTTTGTTATCTCGCGGAAACGGCCTTGGGTCCTAGAGTTCAATTCCAAAATAGGGTTTTCATTCCCCACCTTTCCACTTTGCAATAATGTCATAATAATATTGCTCCGACAAGTTCATTCCGCCAAACTTTCGATTTAGGCTGCGGTGGGTTAGGTTAGGCAACATAATACTTCAGCCTCAGCTGACTTCCGGGCCGGGACGGTGAATGCTAAGTAAGAGCTCAGATGGGTATCACGAGGAGTTCTAGGAGATAGTGGAATTTCAGTGGGGCGCTCTTGGAGAGAGGTGGTGGTAAGTTAGGGATGATGATGAGGGTGGCATTCTCATTGGATAGATCCCTAGTAGCACCCAGGGCCTTGCCAACAGCCAGCGAGTGATGATTCATGATCTATTTAATAAATATCCTTATTCGAGTGACGGCGCCCCGTCTGAATCCTTAGCAATCATACCTCAGGCAGCAGCACCGGAGAAGAGCAAAGAATAAGCAATGTCACAAACTTCCTGCTGTGAAGTAGTTTTCTTCCCTTCGAATATTCCCCACGAGTTCCAGTTCAGCCCCGACTTCGGCGCGAGACGCCGTCACTTATACCATGAGTTTCACGCCGGCGGTTGCCTAGTCATGGAGTTTGCTTGGCTGTCATTGGTAGCAGGTCTCTTGCGCCTTTCCAAATCTCCTCCCCCAATTCGGACCCACATCAGTCTTTCATCTTCTGGTAAACCAACTCAATCTAACTGATCTTATAGCAACTTTTGTTTCAAATTTATTTCCTCCCTTATTCTCAACATCGGTAAAACTACGCCTGACACCTTCCGTGACTAATCACCTGTTGTGCAAACGCTTGATTCCACCAGCTGCGTATTAGGCCTCACCCGCCTCGGCTCCTTTCCAACATGTATTCTTGGAGAATTGGAACATAAATCTACAAATCCTCACACACCTAGTCCACCTCGTTTGCTAAACGATTCCATTATTCAATAGTCCTCCCCATGTGCCAAATATCTCAAGCTAAGTATATATAGTTCCAATGCTCCAATCCCCATATTTTTTTTCATCTTATCGGCGAGAAAGAAACTTCCTGAACCTAGAATCATAGACGATTACTTCCAGTCGTTCTGCGTCCCAGCATAGACCTCGCCAAATACTGGCTTCCTAACCCCCATTTCACTAGAAAAAGTCAAATGCCTCACCCCTAGGGTGGGCACAATGCCCACATCCCCCCAGCGCACCTCCTTCCCTATGATCTCATCCGGGTTCGTCTCCGAAGCATGGCACGCGGCGGAAATAGCTGCGGAGCAACTGCTGACGGTAGTGGTCTCAGCAGCAAATTTTCTATACCCTATCCCGGCAGCGGCCAGCAGGGCAAGACCTCCCAATGCTAGCACGAAAACGATGGCGATGCAGGAGTACCCCATGGTTACTATAGGTGCGAAAGTCTCTCCCCTGAATGGGTCAAATATATCGACTCTCGCAAGGAATAGGGATTGTGAGGTCAGCCAGTGGAGGAGACCGCTGAGGGTCATCAGAGGAATAGCGTAGGTGTAAGGTATTTGAAGCCAGTATGTGGAACGCTGGCCTGGGCGCGGAGATGTGACGCGGAGGGTACGGTGGTGATGACTGAAGAGGGACCAATCGTGGCCCAGGAACATGCTGGTGAAGAGGGAGTTGTAAGTTAGGTAGAGGAATGAGAGAATAGTTTGAGGAAGATTCGCTAGGAGGATTGCCTGGGTTATATTTCGGAAGTGTATGCCGACTAGGGAGCCACTGTTTATTTTGCCCAAACCTCGGGCCCACCTTTTTTATTACCTTATTAACATGGTGTTCATAGCAAATACTGGGAGAGGTGTAGCAGGCTTACATTGATTTAAGGTCGGTGCCCCCTCCTCCGTAGTTAGAGTTATGGAGCAAACCATTTCGAAGTAACCCCCCTGCGGAAATGAGAGTTGCCCAAAAGAAGAAATTACAAGTTAACCACCTCGTCCTACTAGCGCTAGTCCACCACCTCTGCAGCCCCTTTTGCTTCCACTGCCTCGGTCCTGCCTTCCACCCACGCCTCCAGTCCCTCTCAATGTATTGTCGATCAGCAAAGCACATGCCGATTGTTGTTTGGTCCGGGGTTCTCAAAAAGGAATCTACTGCGTCACCCAAGGTAACTAGAGTGGGCTCTCGGGACCTGACGACCGCCATGACCATACAGCAAGCTTTTACAAGATTGCACCCGATAACAACAATCATGATCCCTAGTGAGAACCGTACCGTGCACTTCTCGCCTGTGACCTCACTCTTGCATCCGACTATCTCTACCTCCCCCGATGAGTTGCTAGTGAGCATCACCCGCCATGGAAGCCCTTTCGTCAGGTTTGTGGCTGGCAGGTGGGTGTTGCACCGAGGTGCCGTCCATATGATAGGGTAATCGTTGCCAGGGCACAACCAACTACTTGGGAAGATCAGATTATTGCTGATACGCATCATATCCAGTATAGAGTAATTAGTGTGGGAGCTATCTTTAGTGATCAGGAATAGATTTCTCCGGTTGTGCAAGAGGTCGGTGTTGTAGGCCTTCGCGCACTCTAGCGGCGCCAGGTCTTCATATTTTTGGCGCAGTATAAGAATAAGACAATGGTAGACAATTGGAACCCAACTTGGGCTCTTCGCTCGCACACTCTATATTTTTCTCTTAAGCGTTTTTTCTTCTGGGGAGAGGGAAATTGGGCCAACTATATACACATCAGATGTGGCCACCTATGGTGTACCACAAAACACACTAACAGCTGATATGACAGTCACCAGTTGAACATGATATCCCCAATCGGATATGACAGTCACCCATACACTTTCTATCTACTATACCGTAAAGCTAACGACATTCTTCCAACACTCCCCCTGAAACTTGCCACTCTCAATGTTCTGAGGTTAGGCCTAGTTTCTCCACCAATTCAGCCTGTTCGACTTTGCTGTAGACTTTCGTAAGCCCATCCGCAATCATTTCAGTGGTCGGTATATAGGTGATAGTAATGGTGCCATCGCGAACCTGATCCTTGATCCAATGAAATTTAACCCCTACTGTCTTACTTGGAGTCTGATGTTCGCCTATGCTCGCATTTTTTATATTCGCTTGATTGTCACTATAAACTGGTAGTGCCTCACGCTCCATAAACTGCGGAGATGCCTGCTGAGGAGTGACTGGTAATGACTGATGCAATTCGTAATCAAGTTTGTGAATCCAAACTGCTTCATCCAGGCTGGTTGCGGTAGCAATATATTCGACGTCCGCTGTGCTCTTAGCCGTAATCGATTGTTTCTTTGATTGCCATGCAATGATCGAGCCATATCGATCTCGAATTACCATTCCAGTAGTTGACCTCATGGAGTTGGGATCTCCGGCGAAATCTGAATCCGTGTAAAGGGCAATAGTTCTATAGGGGATATTCCCTCCTTCTCTTATTCCTAAATTCAGCCGATACCCCATAGTTCTTGCCAGGTATCTCATAACACGTCTAGCCATCATCATATGCCTCTCAGCTGGATCGGAGGCATATCTCCCCAACACTCCTACTGCAAACGAAATATCTGGGCGGGTAGCAATGGCGGCATAGTTGAGGCTCCCAACAATCTCCTGATACTCCTTCTGATCCGCCTTGTCCTCACTACTACAATCATCTAGGAGACTCACTTCTCTCCCAACAGTCCAGGCCTTTTCACCCATCACAGTTCTCTTTCCGTTTCGTTTTAACAAGGACATTCCAGGGTCCAGTGGGGCACTTACACCTTTCGCCCTATCCATCTGGAACCTTCGTAGAACTTGCAAGATATATCCTGACTGGTCTTGGGTTATGACCTTCGTCCTCACATTACGGGTAACACGCATACCGAGAAAGTGGCCGATTGGGCCCATATCTCGTACTGTAAATGTGTTCTGGAGCATTTCTCTCGTTGCCTGTACAGTGCTTCTTCCCCCAACCAGCAAAATATCATCCACCCATACAAGGAGAATAAGCTCCCCCTGATAGTAGACACCTGCTTCCCAGTCACTCTTCCTAAACCCATTGGCAACGAGTTCACTATCCAGCTTGCCATACCAATTGAGTGCTGATTGGCGGAGGCCGTAAAGACTCTTCAAAAGGCGAACACATACCGGCTTTGGGCTGCCCATATATACAACACCACTAGTATCCTTTCCCACTCCTCCGGCTACCACTTGAAACCCTAAAGGCAACTGTAGATATAACTCCTCTTTAATGTCACTTTCCAGAAAGGCCACAACGACATCCAGCTGGTGAATCTCGTATTCATGGGCAGCTGCGAATGACAATACCAGCCGAACAGTACTAAGCGAAACCAAGGGTGCATAGGTATGTAAAAAGTCAATCCCAGGTTTCTGTTTGAACCCATGGGCAACCAATCGTGCCTTATATCGTTCATGAACCCCATTGGAACCTAATTTCCGCTGTAAAACCAATCGTGATGTAATAGCCTTTCTCCCTATAGGTATCTTATCCACTACGATCCAAGTCTTAAGCCTTTCTAGATTAGCAATTTCTTCTTCAACGGCCTTTTTCCACATATTCTTTTCGGGTAATCTAAGTGCCTCCTCAATAGACTGTGGACCGGCCTCCACCATCCCAAGAAAATCAGCTTCTACTACAGCCTCTTCATTGTGTTCCTCCTGTTCATTCTCTAAATCCCATGCTCTTCCTAGGGTTGAAGGTAAAGCTTTCAATTCCCGAGTAAGCTGAGTAGGACCGGACCTCACTCTGGGCCTACCTGAACTAGTCCTGGGGGCACCTTCAAAGTTTCTATGAACAGGTCCCTCAACTCGTTGTGCCGGTGGCCTAACATGTATCACCCCAAGTTCTTCTCCTTCTCCTTCGGCTGGCAGTATGTCCTCATCATCAGATTCTAACCTGCTCTGAAACAGTTCTCCCAATCCATACTGCTCGACGTGCTTTGCACTTCCATTTACACCATCCCCAATTGCAGTCTCCACTACTGTTTTCCAATATCCACAACCTTCGTAGAATATTACATCGCGGCTAGTAACCAACCGGCGGCTCTCAGGATCGTAAATCTTGTAATGCTTTGATGTCAAGCAATACCCGACAAAGATCCCATTTTTTGCCTTGTAATCTAACTTCTTCCGGTGTTCCTTTGGTATCCTATACATGACTTTACATCCCCAGATGCGCAGATGACTGATGTCTGGTATTCTGCCAAACCAGAGCTCGTATGGGGTCTTTCCATTCAGAGGGCTGCTAGGAGAACGGTTGCGGAGATATATTGCCGTCTCACAAGCAAGAACCCAAAACGTCTTGGGCGCTCCTACACTAGACATCATACTCAAGACCTTATTCATGAGTGTCCGGTTTTGACGTTCCGCAAGTCCATTTTCCTGGGGGGTGTATGGGGTAGTACACTCACTTTGGATTCCGTTTATACGTAGGAAGTCAAGAAATCTTCTGGCCTGGTATTCTCCTCCACCATCACTTCTAAGTGACTGGATCTTCTCACCAGTAGTCTTCTCAGCCTCAGCCTTAAATTCTAGAAAGTAGTTGTACGTGTCTGACTTTTGGTGCATAAAATAACCACAAGTATATCGTGTATACTCATCCGTGAAGAGAACAAAATAGCGGCGCTTTCCAAGAGAGACAGTTTCCACTGGCCCACATACATCACTATGGATGCGTTCTAGAACCTTGGTCGCAGTATGTTGTGGATGGGAAAATGGTGTGTGGGCTAAACTCCCCCGCACACAGTCTTCACATTTTTCCTTCCGTTCGCTCTTCCTATCAGCTTCCACTGTGAGCTCCATGCCAACAACTACCTCTTTCATAGACCTAACTGATTCATAGCTAATATGACCCAAACGCCGGTGCCAGAGCTCCTCGTTCCCTTCCTTCTCCTTGTCTCTGAATCCCGCTTCAAAGAAGACACGTTCACTGTGGTTGGATCGTTCTTTCTGACTATTGATTAATTGAGTATCGAGAAGGAAAAGGCGATTTCTCATTCGAGCAGTTCCAATAAGAACTGAGTTCTGATACAGAAAACATCCTATTCCTGGTTGAATCTTTACCTCTAGTCCACGCTCCATTAATTGCCCAAGTGATAGTAGATTTCGGCAGCCTGGAACATGAAGAACATTCTCTATAGTCACCTCTTGCTTCCTCCCCCCTGGTAGGATTACGGTAACCTTGACTGTACCAATTCCCTCACAAACAAGATTTCTTCTGTCAGCGACATTGACAGTTCTTTCCCCAATAGCGTATGGTCGATAGTATGTAAAGTAGGATCGCACTCCGGAAACATGGTTTGAGCAGCCACTGTCTATCCACCACTCCTGATCTAACTCTAGCTGACCAAGAGCAAGCATAGTATCTATTTCCCTATTTCCACCAAAGCCCCAAATTGCCGAAGCAGATTGGTCTCCATTTCCGGTTCCATTTCGGGTAGTCCCCCTTCCACTACTGTTTCGGTGTCTTCCTCGTTGTCCTCCCCTGCCCGAGTATGAACTTCCTCCTCCTGCTTTAGACCAGCATTCCTTCTTCTTATGACCCTTTTTTCCACAATTGTAGCATACCACAGTTATATCCCGTGCAGCTCTTTCACTGGAGTAATTTGCTCTACCAGTATTATTGTTTCTGAGATTATCATTCCGAGAACTTGGTCCATTTCCTATATGTGAATACATGACTTCTCCTCCGGATAGCCCCACTGCATTCTTCCTTTCTGACCTTAGGCGACTGTCGTGCTTTACCATTTCGTCCATTAGTTGCTGTGGCCTACTGGCGTTACTGTGAATATGGCGAAAGGTCCTCCATGCCTCATCGTCCATAGGTAAGGCCCGGAGAATAATATATGTAGCCTCCAGATCACTAATACCTTGGCCTTCACTGTCACATAGGGCAAGATCACAAAGCAGGGATTTGAACTTATCATTGAATGCGATAATAGTCGGGAAGTCAGCAACCTTCAAGGATCGGATATCGTCATTTATTCGGTGGAAGTGTTCAGCTCCGGAGGCCTTCTGATCCTTTCTCAATACTGTCCACATTTTTTTTGATGTCTCTATATTCCAGTATTTCCGTCGAAAGTGAGGTTCCATATGGCTTGCTAGCAATGCCTTTGCCATAACATCCCTCGACTTCCATTTCAGTTGCTCTTTTGTGAGAGGGGCAGCCGGAGTAGTACTAGTAGTACTTGCGTCTGGTGCAAGGGAAGCTGATTCGGAGGCTGCCCCTGAAGGGTACCTCTCTGTTCCGTCCACGATGAAGGTTAATCCTTTCCCGGCGATTAGTATCATCATATCCCGGGCCCACTGCTCATAGTTAGTGTCGTTCAACATCTCGACATTCAACTTCAGGTTCATGCCTGACGACTCTAAGCTTGACTCGCTCATGGCAGTAGCTTGGTCGGAGATTGTGGGTACACTTGTGGTGGTTTGAAACTGATCTTTCTAGGGCGTCAAGTCGCCCGGGCTCATAACCTTTTGGCGCAGTATAAGAATAAGACAATGGTAGACAATTGGAACCCAACTTGGGCTCTTCGCTCGCACACTCTATATTTTTCTCTTAAGCGTTTTTTCTTCTGGGGAGAGGGAAATTGGGCCAACTATATACACATCAGATGTGGCCACCTATGGTGTACCACAAAACACACTAACAGCTGATATGACAGTCACCAGTTGAACATGATATCCCCAATCGGATATGACAGTCACCCATACACTTTCTATCTACTATACCGTAAAGCTAACGACATTCTTCCAACACATATCCCTGAGTGCTGGCATTTAATCCCTCGAGCATACTGCTGAATAGTTGAATCTTAGATGAGTTCGTCTGGTATCCAATGTCACCGTATCTCTTCCCAGTTGTGGTGTTGAGTGACAAGTCCTGGAAAGGGATGATCCGCCAAGTGCTCGTGTTTGTGTAGGTTCCTGGTTCAAAGTGGTTGTTACTCACGACGGTTATGAGGAAGTCATTCGCCGCCAATGAAGTATACACCGCTGAATTGTACCTGCAGTCTTCCAGTTAGCCAGGGCCAAGGCGAGAATGATATAAACACACAGCAAATGCAACGGAATACTCGAAAACCCAATAGCAATCCACAAAAATGTCCTCTCCCGCTTAATCCTGAACAAATTCCTAACACTCGGAACTCCAATATCCATCCATCGTCTCCTCGCGTGCGCAGCATCAATCTCGCTTCGTGTGGGTGCTGCGAGACACTGCTGAGTATAATTACTTCCTGACAATAGCAGAGTGGAAAGGGAGTTTATCCCCAGGTGTAGCCACAGCCCGATCGTCCTGCTCTTATCACAACTGCCCGAATACAAAGTCCCGACGCCTCTTTCCAGCTTGTTCCGAGGATTTGTGGCAGCATAGACTGTTAAGCCGACGTTTATAAAGAAAACAACCACAGCGGAAGCTGGACAACATAAGACCCCTATATGCCAACCAGTGTACCAAACTAGCTTCCATGCTGATGAGAAGGACTTCGACCGTTCTTGGGTGGATTTGGAACCTAGTGGTAATAATTCTAGCAAAGAAGAGTGGCTTCCTCCTAGCCTTCCCCCTTCTCTGCCGTAGTTGCTTTCTCCTTGTGATAAGGCAGTCCATTTTGGAAAGTTTTTTCTGGAATTCGACATTCGCTTACTAGCAACCAGATAAATGAAAATCTTGTCTCGTGAAGGGAAGCAAAACCGTGCTGAGAATTAGGCACACTTAAACGGGGGTGCGAGGCTTGAGTAGGGTTATATCGGGCTCCCGTTAGCCCGGATGGGCGCTTTCCGTGGTGCCGGCATTGGAATGCGGTAGCCTACTTGTATGCACTATACACCCGCGCGCTAAAACACCTGGCACTAAAGGAGCAGGAAAGAGTATATCGAGTGCATGGGATAATACCCAATGAAAGTGCTAGTGTGTACCCGCTCGAGTTGGCTCGAGCCTGAATTTGTTATTGGACACAGAATATCACTCGCTTTGAAGGCTTGAGAAGAGTGATATGGTGGACTAGAGTGGAGAACAATAATAAATATTATTATAATGCTCAAATATTAAACATAGAAAAACCAAACCAAATATGAGTTGCATGATCACGGAAGAGCCTATCCACCTCCTCAACTTGCGATTCCTATCCGCCTAACTTAATTTCCCAATACTCAGCCTCTCGTAAACCCAGCTACCCTTTCAGAACTAAAGCAGGACCAGCTGCAGGAAAAAAGCTTTTCCGATATTAAAGTCCCCCTACTTCCGAGTATCCACAGCGATTTTCTCATCGCAACACCCACCCCCCGCCTTTTCCAGCCCCTCCCACCTCCTCCCGTCCCCCCCTGTTTCCTCCTGCCTTACCCTTTGCCAGACCCGAGCTGAAGGGTATAGAGAAAAAGCATCCAAAAAAGATTGAGCCCTCGAGCCTCTCAGCTTGGAGCAAACACTATGAAAGTGCTATAACAGGCATGGAATTGAAAGGTCCTGAATAGGGGGAGAGAAATGATTGAACAGGGGAGAGCCGGCGGTTCATGAGGCACAACTGAGTTGAGAAGAGGCCACCAGCGAGGCCGGGTATATTGGCAAGATCCAGGTTTAGGGGCTGTAGGCATAGTTTTAGGGGTAGACGAACTCTTATTGCCAAAGAAAGCCCGAAGGGAAAAAAAGCTGTTAAAAAAACGAAAAACATCTGGCAGGTAGGCTAGTACTACAGCACAAAAGGGCTATAACACATCCGTTATGACATTTTACGGCAGTACCAGCGGGGGTGCCGGGGTTCCCGCACACCACTATACAGGGGCCGGCATCAAGTCTTCCAACACAAACCAGCAAAAAAAGCCCTTAAAAACTGGAGAGGTCACAAAGTGGTGTGTTCGATCGCTAAAGTCTTGCTCCTTATACTATATGCCTTGTTGTTCGAGCCTAACGAAATCACGAAAGAAGGGACGAACAAAAGTGCAATCGCAATAGGATCTAAGAGGAAAGGCGGAAGATGAAGGAGCCGTGCTCTAGTTCGCTCTTGTATGCTACTCTCTAGCTGATTTAAGGACAGGCTAGGAGATACATCTCTCCAACTAACAACAACTGAACACTCCCGGAACTCCGAGAACTCTGAAGAAACACATGCGGCTGATAAAGCCTAATCTTCAGCAATCTAGAACCATCCTCATATCCCATGATCCTCCGTGATCCATAGAGCCTTTGCCTCAACAATGAGCAAAATCTCGTATGCCTAGTGGTAAGGTATGAAAGAAACCATGGAACCGACCTAGGCCTACTGGCATAGGACGTGAAAACAACAATCCACTGCTATCGTAGGTGCCCAACCGTCGGAAACCATAAAGCCACATGCCTTATACCCGCCTACCCCTAGCCGTATACCCGCAAACCTGCATACCCCCTACCCGCGCACCTACATAACCCCATGCCTTATAGGCCACTACCCAACACTTGTTAGGCTTTCGATAAGGGAAGACCCAAAATTGTCATCGATTGGTAGGTTTTACATTACGCCCGGAGTAGTAGGGGATATCCGCAGGCCAGAACAGCATGAGGGGATTTTTTCTTGTAAATTGACAATAATAGAATGATTGGGCGGCTGGAGCATGTAAGTGCTGTTTGAAGAGGGGCACTCCTACAAAATGGGAGCATTGTGGTGCATTCCTATATGCCTTCGTGACAACCACAGTTTGATGAAGGATTTTGGATCAAAGTTGTGGGTATGAGTGCTACCTCTCTAGACTAGATAACTTCCGAGAAGTAGCCTTCCAGTGAACCACGAGTTCCTAACTTACCCTTGACTAAAGTAGCCAAGACTGGGTCTTTGAGCACCTCACGATTGGGAACTAAGGTTAACCCTAGAAATATCACAGGATAAGGGTGCTTTGCAGAGGACAAGATCCCAAACGGTGAGAGCCACACGCAAATCTTAATTCAACAACCCACCTACCAACCTCGAGGCACCGATACCGACCACCCCCTGTAGGACAGTGTTTGCCTTAAGTATCTCTACATGATAATATAATTATCCTAGCTGTGTGAGTTTGTGTTAAGACAAGGGTTGTCTAAGGTTTCTCAGTGCCATCCTATATCCACTTGGTGGTCGGTGTTGGAATTATCGGATGCTGCTCGACATACTCAACGTATCAAGCATGCATACAACCCCACGGATACGCACACACCCGACCAGTCAACGTTCAGACAAAGAAGCTTCGGATATGTGCTCACAATCGGTGAAGATGATATCGGATGCAAGTCGGCAACTGTGCTTGAAGAGTTTTCTTTGTCCCAATTGTTCTTTTCTTTGTTAGTATGATTGTTCACTGCATAGAAGGAAGGGAAGCATGCATGGAAGAAGAAACATGCATAGAAGGCAATAGATCACTGTCGTGATCTTTGGAAGGATAGAAGAGCCCGGATGGCTCAGTTGTAGTTTCTATATATCCTCCTGTCTCTACCGCCAGTTAGTCAGACAGTGCTTTGGGGAGAGTGCCGTGAGATAGTGTTTAGGGTATAGTGCCGGGGGATAGTGCCGGGGGATAGTGCTGGGGGATAGTGCTTTGAGTGCCGAGCGCTACGGAGGTGTGTTGGGAGCAGTGGGAGATAGTTGGGTTGGGTATCATGTTGTGAGCTATTGATTATTGTGGAGTCGTGAGCGTTGGAGCAGAGAAGTCTTCCTTTCTATCAGTTGTGCGTTGGTGATCGAACTCTTCATTGTAGCTTTGATCTTGGTGGTTTGTTTATGAGCCAGTTGCTCCACCATTACTTTATGTATTGCGCATGTTTGTTTATATCGTCGGGGGGTGGCCTATAGGTTCTTTCATTTTCTTCAGTCGGCTGAAATTAGCCAGCGAAATCAGGAGTGAATGAGGAAAGCTCTCCACAGAACTACACGGAAGTCGCTATGGCTTGATATTGCCGATCCCCTGCCTTTGTAGTTAAGTGGTTATTAGGCAAGGATAACGATTTTGTATACACATCCATGGTGCCCTAAGCAAGCGAGGTTTGTCTTAGGTGCCTAGTCCAATGCCACTTAGTGCAAGGGAATTGTTTGATCACTAGGCTAGATATGCCAGACCCTGTACGACCAACGTTGCGCTGGACCACTAAAACCAATCTTATTGGCACAGCCTGCTGTGTTGCGCTTGTACGGAGGTACAGCTCCTAAGTTTTGTATGGTCCACAGGGAGCCAAGGGAAGCAGACCCCACTTGTAGAACATGCAAGACTTAGGCGCTGTACCTCCGTAAGAGCCTTGAACCCGAATAATAATGGGGCGTTCCGCAAAGAAGCCCAACACTCTCGCTTGGGAGGCGAAACCACTACGAAAACTCATCGTCCCAATGTCAGCCTAAGACAAAAAAAGCAAAAAAACTACCTGATCTCGCCGGCAAAGGCAATTCTAATGTGATACATAGTGCGGGGTTGAATTATTCGGGCTCTTCAAGTTACGATACGGTACCCGAGTGCAGAGGGTTGTCGGTATTGTTCGATGGTAACGCAATCCTCATCACTTCGCACTATCAACATCACCTAAAGAACTTTATCTAGCTCAAATATTAATATCTACTATGTATTCTAGCTTGATTGACCAAAACCCAAAATCGCAGGTTGTGCAACAAGGTTCATTTTCAACCACTGGCGTTGTAACTAACACAGTGCACGGTTCGCCTCAGCTACCCCGCCCCCGGTACAGTACATGCTTGTACAACATTGGTACCGGTATCTCATGCCTACTGTGTACTTGAAGACAATGATAGAGGTCGATGAAATTGATGAAGCACAATTCTTGGGCGTTTCTATAGGGAGCATCCCTCAATTGTTGCGGCTTTTCTTATCATGTGTTTACTACGGGTTTGACGCAGGCCGTTAGGCGAAGCGTTTACCGGGTCGGTTTCAAATTCCTGGTATCATGAGACCTTGAGTAGTGCATTGTCGGTGAAGAACTATATGACTTCAGATAACATGGGAGTGCTGGTGAGTTGATGCTTCTAGCCTATGAAGATATCAGGCTTGATACGCTTGAGGACGGAGCCAACCAACAAATTCTGTTCTTTTTCCTTTTGTTCTGTCATCCCGTTTGTTCTGTCATCCCGTATTTCATCCCGTATTTAGAAGGTGGAGATGGCATATTCCGTCGGTGTAGAACACACTTCACTCGCTACTTCATTTTTCTTTTCTTTCTTTGAGAAAGCGCCTACTCCCGATAAAATGGCTGATGCTTCGCGTCATTCGGTGATAGACACTTTAATTTCCTTCATTTCATATGTGATTCGAAGGATGGGCGAAATCGCCCTCGATCATACGCTCTCAGATTGGTTAACATATATCGCGAAAATCTCATCTTTCACGGACTTTACAGCATTCCGCGGCAAAGCGAGTCCACGACATAACGAAGATGCCCATACAAATAATCCCTATCCTGTAAAATTTCATTGAGCGTTCTCTCCTCACCGTGGACACGCTTCGCCGCAGGTTACTGTCCCTAAACTGCTAGAGCGTTCAGGCCCATTTGAAATGTTTGAACACTAACTTATTCGATATGAAAACTCCGCATCCAAGAAGCAGCGTAGTGCTCAGAATAGCGCAAATTGGTAATGCTTAGCATGGCCATGATAGAAAAGAGATTGATTATGAAGATTTCTTCCCGAGTACCGGTACTCAAATAAGCTAGTGTTCGAGCATCACCCTAACATCCACGTTGTGTTCCCCCGAGGAACGTTTCGTTACCAACGATCACCTAGGGTCACTTCCGGCTCCTTGGCTACCCCCCTGTCTGGTCAGAGCCTTTGGCACCTCTTCTCAATCCAACACATACAGTGACACGCTTAGGACCTGTTCGGTTGGAACGGACCTTTCCGTTGGGCGACCGCTTCTTCTGTGAAAATCGCCTTCCCTCCGTTTTGAAACGGAAGGAAAGGGACGATTTGTATGGGGGAACGGAACCGTTCGCGCCCTTAGCCTCAAATGTCTTGGCGTGATGTTCCCATTGAAATCAACCCACAGCGCTCGAATAACGCGGCATCTCCCTTAAGATATCGGCAAACAACGGCTGGACTAAGGGAGCACGAAATCTAGCAATAGAATAGAGTGCGGTTGAAACCACCTTGAGTCTTGGGGTTCAATTCCCAAATAGCATTTTCATTTCCTACCTTCCCACTTTACAACAAGATCATAACCACTTATCCTACCGCGCTGGCAGTGGGTGGAGACTGAACCATTACTGGGTTTAACTCTATCTAAAGCGAAAGATTGGGGAGCCCAACTAGCATAATGGGAGGAGCATTAAGTAGGATAATCTACATTTAGGACTGTTGGATATAAAAAAAATCCGTGCAAAGCGCTGTTTTATAATAATATTACAATATTACTATAAAATAGTTATTATAATATTACTATAATATTAATCTATAATACAGGACTAAGCTAATTCTTCTTGTCTATGAGAATATCGGGCTTAATAAGCCTGGGAACAGAATTAGCGAATGAACCCCAATTTTTTTTCCTTTGCCCTCCCATCTCTTATTTAGTCGCTCGAGATAGCATATTCCGTCACAAGAGAAAAACACACTTCGCCTCCATATCATTCTTCTTTCTTTGAGAAAAAAGCTGCTTACGGATAGAATAGCCAATGTTTCGCGCCATTAAGCAGTTTGTACTTTGATTTCTTCTATTTCATATGTGGCTCAAAGGATGACGAACTCGTACTCGAGCACGCGCTCTCAGATTGGTTAACATATATCGCGAATTGCTCATCCTTTACGGACTTTGCAGTATTCCGTGACAAAGCGAGTCTATAGCATAACGATAACGTCCATACAAATACTCCCTGTCCTACAAAATTTCTACAAACGTTCACGCCTCACCTTGGACACCCTTCGCCGCAGGTTACTATCCCTAAACTGCTGAAACTTTCAAGCCCATTTAAAATGTTGAACACTAGCTTATTTGAGAAATCATGATATGAAGCAATAGCGCCCACAATTACGCAAAATCGGCAGCTTAGGATCGCCATAATCGAAAACAGATTTCCAGTGCAGATTTCTTCCAGACTATTCAAATAGGCTAGTTAACATTTTAAACGGGCCTGAATATTGCGAATCACCGGTGCTTTGTGATAGCATGATATTGTTACATCCAGAACAACCGCAACACATCTCTCGCATGAAGGATTAACGAGAAATATCTGGAAGTCGAAGAAGGCAGTAGGAGTTGGGAGCGAAGTGAAGAATCTTGAGAGAAGAGAACGGAAGAGAAGTAGAAACTGAGAGATAGTGAGAGTAGGGAAGCGAGTGGAAGGGAAGTGAATGGAAAGGAAGTAATTGGGTAGGATTAGGATGAGAGAGAAGGTGCGGGGCGAATGTTATCGTGAGAATGTTAGGCTGTGAGCAGAAGAAGATGGAAGGTGAAAGTTTTTCCTTGTTTTGTACTTAATGATGTGTTTTTTCCTTTTGGGTGCGAAGTTTGACCTTGGCATCGCCGTTGGCACTTCTTCTCGATCCAACATGCACTCAGCCTCAAATGTCTTGGCGGGATGCTTCTCTTCAGAACCCATGGTGCTCGAATAGCGCCGCATCTCCCTTGGGGCGTCGGCAGACTACGGCTGGACCACGCGAGCACGAAATCCAGCAATAGAAGAGAGTATTATACAATCGAAACCACCTTCTTGGGGTTCAATTCCCGAATAGCATTTTCATTTCCTACATTCCCACTTTTCGACAAGATGACAAACACGGTAAGAACTCGAATAAACGATCCTTGTGCTAGGTAGTCCGAAATTTCCTTCTCTGGAAACGAGGCGAAAACACACGAAAGATCTGCCCCCCAGACAAAAAAAAAGCACACCCCACTAAGAGAGACAACTCGAACGTCCTAGTACCACAAGGATCGTTTATTCGAGTTCTTACGGTATTATGATAGTAGAGTTCCCCAATATTTCGCTTTAGGCTGAATTAAACCCAGTAGTGTTTCAGTCTCGGCCCACTTCCACCCCACTGTTGGAAATGCTGCTCGGCATGCTAGAGTTTCTTTTGTTTCATGAAAGCACGGAGGTTATGAAAGATGTTTCATTGATGCATGGATATGAGAATGGAAAGCATAGAGGTTACGGGAATGGAGGAAGTCTTTGTGGAGCATTTCTTTTGTTCAGGAATAACACAGAATCCTTCTTTTCTCTTGTTTTCTTTGGGGGATAGACAAGGTGATGAGGAGACACGTGTGGATGGAAGTGAAAATGTGTGGTGATTGTTGGACGACTGAGGAGAGCGTTTTGATTTTCATATATGCACCTGCTATTTGCATCAGTTTAGCGAGTAAGCCAAGTACGACGGATAGACCCCCATCTCGCTATCATTATCCTCTCTCCCACGGTTGCCCATTTTAGTGCCGTATTTGCTCTTACTTTGTTTATCCGCGACAATAAGTGGTTAAGTAAGAACCCGCATAGCTACCGCACGGGCCGCTAGGGAAGGGGGGAATATCGGTGGCGTGCTCTTGGGGAAGAGGGTTGACGGGCTTGAGTGGTAATACTGTATGTGGGAGCCAGTAATTTATCCACTACGAGTAGCGAACGAAGTTGATTTTGATTTTGAATCAAAATTTGCAACCAAGCCGTAATTTGAGAATGTGATTTGATATGGCTTTGTGGTTCGGATAATCTGTAGATTGGGGTAAGTAGACATTAAAAAAAAAAATCCGTACAGTGTAAAGCTTATTTTATAAGTTATATGATAATAACTATTATATTAAAAACAAAATAGCTGTTTCAAATAATAATCATGCTTCCCAAACACCACCTAAGTATGACACTGCGGCGCTCGCACCAATAGATCCACTATAGAACCTAGAGCAGGGTTAACGGCAATCGAGTGATATCTCATGATAGTATGCATGAATATTAATCACTACCCTTATGTAATGGCACCATGACTCCACAAACCCTCACACACACCTCGCCCCACCTCGTTTACTGAGGAAATACACAATACGATCATTGCCACGAACAAAAAATCTCAGACTAAATACATGTAGTTCTCATGTTCCAAACTATATTTTTTTATCATATGGGAGGGAAAGAAACTTCCGGAAACCAGAAGCATAAACGATCACTCCCCCTCTCCTATTGTCCCTGCATAAACCTCTCCAAATACAGGCTTCTTAACCCCTCCCTCGCTTGAAAACGTCAAATGCCTCACTCCCAGATTTTGCATAATCCCCACATCCCCCCAGCGCACCTTCTTCCCTATAATCTCCTCCGGGTCCTCCTCCGAAGCATGGCACGCGGCCGAAATTGCTACGGAGCAACTACTAACGGTAGTGATCTCGGCAGCAAATTTTTTATATCCCATCCCGGCAGCTGTCAGCAGGGCAAGAATCCCCAGCGCGAGCACGAAAATGATGGCAACGCAAGAGTACCCCACTGTGCTAACTGGTGCGGAAGTCTCTCTCCCAAAAGGGTCAAAGATATCGGCTCTCGCAAGGAATAGGGATTGTGAGGTGAGCCAGTGGAGGAGACCGCTGAGGGTCATTAGAGGAATGGCATAGGTGTAGGGTATTTGTAGCCAATACGTGGAGCGCTGGCCTGGGCGCGGAGATGTGACGCGGAGGGTGCGGTGATGGTGACTGAAGAGAGACCATTCGTGGCCCAGGAGCATGCAGGTGAATAGGGAATTGTAGGTTAGGTAGAGGAATGAGAGAATAGTTTGTGGAAGATTAGCTAGGAGGATTGCTAGGGTTATGTTTGGGAAACGTATGTTGACTAGGGAGACACTGTTTACTTTGCCTAAACCTCGAGCCCACCTTTTTGGTCACCTCGTTAATATTGTGTCGCAGAGTGCTCAAAGAGGAGGAGAGGACTTACATTGATTTAGGGTCGATGCTACCGTAATATACCCTATCATTGACCATACCATTTCTGAGTTGCATCCCTGCAAAAATGAGAGTTATCGAGCAGAAGAAATTACAAATCATCCGCCTTTTCTTACTAACGCTAGTCCACCACCTCTGAACCCCCCTTTGCTTCCACCGCCTCGGTTGAGCCCTCGACTGACGCCTCCAGTTCCTTTCAATGTATCGTCGATCAGCAAAGCATACGCCAATTGTCGTTGGGTCCGGGTTTCTCAAAAAGGAGTCTACAGCATCACCCAACGTAACCAGAGTGGGTTCTCGTGACCTAACGACCGTCATGACCATACAGCAAGCTTTTACAAGATTGCACCCGATAACAGCAATCATGATACCTAGTGAGAACCGTACAGTGCACTTCTCGCTTGTAATCTCACTCTTGCATCCGGCTACCTCTACCTCTTCTCCTGTCTTGAGCTCCACCCGCCACGCAAGCTGACTCGTCAGGTTTACGCTTGGCTCGCTAGTGTTGCACCTTCGGAAATCTTTACCCCGCTCATAAAAGGGGTAAGCGCACCTCCAGTTGCTTGGTAAGGCCTCATTGCTTCTAACGCGGATCATGTCTAGTATAGTGTCATTGTGCGTAGTGTTGGAACTACGATTGGCGATCAGAAATAGGTTGCTACGGTTAGACACGAACTCGGTGCTGTAGGCCTCCGCGCAATTTAACGGTGTCAGGTCTTCATATTCCGGAGTGCTAGGATTTAATCCCTCGAGCATGCTGCTGAATAGTTTGAAGGATGAATTTGTGTGGTTTTCACTGTCCCTGTATCCCTTCCTGGGTGTGGTGTTGAGTGAAAGCACCTGGAAAGCCAAGATCTGCCATCTGGTCGCGTTTCTGTAGGTTCCTGGTTCAAAATGGTGGTTGGTCACGGTGGTTATAAGGTAATCATTTACCTTTAACGAAGTATACACTGCTGAATTGTACCTGCAATCTTCCGATTAGCTCGGACTCAGGAGGGCATTGTGATACAAACATACAGCAAATGCAACGGAATACTCGTAACCCCAATAGCAATCCACATCAATCTCCTCTCAGGTTTAATCCGGAACAAATTCCTAACACTAGGAACTCCAATGTCCATCCATTGTCTTTTCGCATGCGCGGCGTCGATCTCGCTTCGTGTCGGTGCTGCAAGGCATTGCTGGGTATAATTGCTTCCGGACAACAACAGTGTTGAAAGGGCGTTTATCCCAAGGTGTAGCCAAAGCCCGATCGTCCTGCTTGTGTCACAGCTGCCCTCATACAACGTTCCGATGCCTCTTTCCATCTTGTGCAGCGAATTTGTGGCAGCATAAATCGTTAAACCGACGTTTATAAAGAGAACAACAACAGTGGAAGCGGCACAAGCCAAGACACCGGTGTGCCAACCGGTGTACCAAACTGGCTTCCATGCTGATGAGAAGGAGTTCGACCGTTCTTGGGTGGATTCGGACTCCATAGCTAATAATTTATCGAGGAGGATTGGCTTACTCTTATTCCTCTCCCTTGTCTGCCGCAGTTGTTATCCACTGGTAATAAAGCTGTCGGTTTTGGTAATTTCTTTCAGGAATTCAAAATTTGCTCAACAGCAACTAGATAAATGAATATCTTGTCTGGCGGAAGGAAACAAAGCCGTTCTGAGGCTCAAGGGAGCTTGAGGCTTGGGAGGAGGTTCTCGTTAGGGCCATATGAAGCTTCCGCTGAGGATCAGGAAGGGCACCCTGGCAGTATGGGTATCAGGATGCAGTAGCTTGTTTATATGCACTGTACAGTATGCCTTGTTAGGCTTCTGGTAAAAGGAAGATGCAAGATTATCCCTGATTGTTAGGCTTTAGATTAAGATCGTAGTGGTGGGGATTTCTACAGGCTAGCACAACATGAGGGGCTTTTTTTCTCCCAATTGACAATAATAGAAGGATTGGGTGGCTGTGGCATGTAAGGGGTGTTAAAAGAAGGGCGCTCCTGCAAAATGGGAGTATTGTGATGCGTATCCTTACGCCTTCGCACCAATCGCAATGTAGTAGTGAATTTTGGATAGGTGGGTGGGTATGAGTGCTACCTCTCTTGCGAGAAGTAGCCTCTTAATAAACTACGAACTTTCTAGCTCTCTTTCCTAAAGGAGCAAAGACCTGGTTTTTGAGCACCCAACAATTAGGAACCTACCCTAGAGGCATTCCCCGATAATGGTGCTTTGTGAAAGATAAGATCCTGATGAGTGCCACAAGCGAGTCCAAATTCAACAACCCACTCATCAGCCTCTAGGAGCTAATACTGACCATCCTTGCTAAGAAATTGTTAGCCTTGTACCGTGTTATCACTAAGTATATGAGTTTTCGCTAAGGCAAGGGTTGCAATGGTACTAGACATCCGAAATTGACCTAGTAGTTAGCTGAAATCAGCAATCGAAATCAAGAATGAATCAAGAAAACTCTCGACAGAGCTACCCAAAAGTCGCTGTTCTTCAATCCTGTCAATCTCTAGTTTTGTGATTAAGTGGGTATTATGCAAAGAATATCAATTTTGTATGAATAGGTGCGGTACCCTGAGCAAGCCAGATTGGCGTCAAGTGCCAAGTGCAATGCTGCTTAGTGCATGAGAATGTTTGACTGCCCTAGACCTACTATACTAAGCCCTGTAATTTGAGTGCTCGGCACCCACTTCGCCTCATTCACTGGACAACTAAAACCGACCTTGTTCGTTTAGGGTGCCGTCAGAATTCAAATAATTGAACCTCATGCTAGGACGTCCAGAATTCCCTCTCTTGGCTAGGGGGGCGAAGCCACAGCGACCGCCCACTACTCGAGTACCCCCGCCCTAGCTTGAGACAAAAAAAACAAAAATGTGCCAAACCTTACCAGCAAAGGCAACTCCAGCGTCCTACGATAAGGCAAGGCTCAAATACCGATATTAGAGCTCTTACGGTACTGTGCGGTATGTTCGTGTTCATACAAAATCGGTATCTCTTGCCTAATACTCACATGAAGACAAAGGCAGAGCTCGATGCGATTGAAGAACGATTCTTGAGTAGTTCTATGTGGAGTTTTCTTCAACAATTACATTTTCCTTAAGGTGTGTCTAGTGTTGGTTTTGACTGTGGACCGTTGGGCGGTTTGTTTACTGGGTCGGTTTGAAATGCTAGGCACTGTAGGACCTTAAGCGGCGCCTCCCCTTGGCGAAAAATCGTATGACACCAGATAGCATGCGACTAGCAGTAAGTTAGTGCTTCTGATCTATGAAGATATCTGGCTGGATGTGCTTGAGGACGGAATTAGCGAATAAGCATTGTTTTTTCCTTTTGTCCTTATCCCGTATCTCATCCCGTATTTAGTCGGCCGAGACGGCATATTCCACAATAGAAAAACACACTTCACTCTCTATATCATTTTTCCTTTCATTCAGAAACGGGCTGCCTACTAGTAGAATAGCCAATGGTTCGCGCCATTAGGCCGTTTATACTCTGATCTCTTCCATTTCATACGTGGTTCAAAGGGTGACGAAATCGCACTCGAAGACACGCTCTCCGGACGGGTTAGCATATGCCACGAATTACCTATCTTTCACGGATTTTCGTATTCGAGAAAGCTTTTTAGCACCGCCCCGTCCAAACATCAACCTTGTGTTTCCCCAGCGGTGTCTCTCGTCACCGACAATCAACCAACACCGCTTCCAGTTCCTTGGCAGTCCTCGCGCCGTCATGGCCTTAGGCGCCTCGTGTTGAGCTAACACTCACGCGGCGTCAGATGTCTTGGTGAGACATTCCACCCAAATAAATCCTCAGGCGCAGATGGCTCAAGCAAAACGGCATCTCTCATTTTCGGAGTTGACCGAAGTGAATGTCGGAGTTGACGGACAAAGATAAATTAGAGTTGACAGAAGTGGGGAGTGTTGTGGTTGATCTCGGAAGTTCACAGAATGTCTTTAGTAATTGCATTTTTTTCTAGAATTAGAACGATTAACGAAGACGGGCCTATGATTATGTTTTTCCTTATTCTTCTTCCGGAAGTATGTAGGCAAATGGGGGTATATGGGGAGAGAAATTAGCGTGTGAGAAACGATGGAACGATCAACATAATTTCCTTATTATATATCTCATGTATACACATGTTTTGGTTAGTTAGTTTGGTGGTGCGAGCGAACGATGTTCCTGATTATGCCTGCCCCAAAGTCTAGCCCTAACTTTACTCTAGTACGAGCGTTCGACCGTTGCGTCATTTATTAGCTATCCTCCGACGCCCCAAGACATCCGTAAACTGTGGCCGGATCAATGAAGCCAGAATCCAACAACGCAAGGGAGCTCAACCGAAGCCACTTTGTCAATATCTGAGAGTAACGCTTTCCGTTCCCACAATTCTACTTTAGAAAAATGTCACAGTGCTCCTTCTCCAAGCTCAGATCTCTAATCTTCCACTTTAGGTTAGATTAAGCCAGGTAATAATCGAATCTCCGCCCACTGCCGGCCCGCGAGAATAAGTGGTTAAGTTGGAGCTCACACAGTTACAGTCACTAGATATAAGTCTTGGTGATTGTGGAATACTGAGACATGTCTATGGACTCAACGGGTATTCAGCAAAGGGCGGATAATAGTATTACAATGGTAGAAAAAAGTAAAGAATATATTAAACATGAAACATTATTTGAGCACTTGCGCGCGAGCTAAGTTAACCAATGGTGCAGCGAGCCTCAGATTTTGGTGTGTTTCTTAGTTTATTAGCACCATAAGAAGTTAATTCGCGCGTGAGTAGTAAAGAAACGAGAATACATTTAGCCCTCTGTATCATGTGATTTTTCTATGTGGGGAGTATCGTTTATCTCGCTTAGACATTGCTGACGAAGCTTTTGCCCAGGCTTACGTCTAGTAGCTCTACTTATATCAACTACTGGGGCCCTAGAATTTCTGTTGGGTGCTCTTAGAAGGTTGACGGGGTTGAGTGGTGATATTTAGGAGTTAGTAGTTTGTTTGATACAGATAGCGAAGGGGTAAGTTAAGTATGATACTATGGGTGGCATTTCAGAACGGCGCGCAAGACGGTGTATTAGTATATAATATTATTATCTTGGCTTAATTGCATCTAGTCCACCCCGTTTACTCAAGCGATAAATAATATAGTCGTCCATATACATTAAATATTTCAGGCTAAATCTATATAGTTCCAAATATTCTAAGCTTCATTTTTTTTTCATAAATATTATTATAAGGAAAGGGACCTCAGAAAATTAGGATCATAACCAATCACTCACCCTCCCCCATTTTCCCAGCATAAGCCTCTCCAAACTCCGGCTTCCTAACTTCTTCCTCACTCGAAAATGTCAAATGCCTCACACCCAGGTTTGACGCAATCCCGACGTCCCCCCAGCGCACCTTCTCTCCTGTAATCTCCTCCGAGCCCGGCCCCGAAGCATGGCATGCTGCGGAAATCGCGGCTGAGCAATTCCCGACTGTAGTGATCTCCGCAGCAAATTTTTTGTACCCCATCCCAGCAGCAGTCAGCAGGGCAAGAATTCCTAGCGTGAGCAGGAAAATTATGGCGATGCATGAGTACCCCACGGTACTTATAGGTGACGGAGTCTCCCTCCCGAACGAGTCCCATATCTCTACTCTCGCGAGGAATATAGATTGCGAGGTCAGCCAGTGGAGGAGACCACTGATGGTCATTAAGGGAATAGCGTAGGTATAGGGTATTTGTAGCCAGTATGTAGAACGCTGGCCGGGGCCCGGAGATGTAACACGGAGGGTGCGGTGGTGGTGACCGAAGAGGGACCATTCGTGGCCTGCGAGCATGCAGGTGAAGAGGGAGTTGTAGGACAGGTAGAGGAATGAGAGGACAGTTTGTGGAAGGTTAGCGATGAGGATTGCGTGGGTTATGTTTCTGAACGAGGCCCGGACCAGGGAGATCCCATTTACTTTCCCCAAACCCCTAGTCCACCTGTAGTGTCTCCTCGTTAATAATATTCTAGCAGGGAGTGCTAAGAGAGGGGGGGGGAGTATTCTTACATTGATTTAAGGTCAGTGTCCCGGAGTTCACCGTCAGATATCATACCAAATCGAAGTAACACCCCCGCGGCAATGATAGTTATCGAGCAGAAGAAATTACAAACTATCCACCTTTTCTTACTAACGCTAGTCCACCACCTATGTAGCCCCTTTTGCTTCCACTGTCTCGGTCCAGTTTTCCACCCATGCCTCCACTCCCGCTTAATGAACTGTCGGTCGGCAAAGCATATGCCGATCGTTGTTTGGTCCGGGGTTCTCAAAAAGGAGTCTACAGCGTCACCCAGGGTAACCAGAGTGGGCTCGCGGGACCTGACAACCGCCATGACCATACAGCAAGCTTTAACAAGATTGCAGCAGATAACGACGATCATGATGTCCAGCGAGAACTGCACCTTGCACTTCTCGTTTGTGATCTCACTCTTGCATCCTATTATCTCTACCTCTCCTACTGTTTTGAGCTTCACCCACCACTGAAGCCCACTCGTCAGGTTTGTGGTTGGCTCACTAGGGTCACAGCAGTCTGTAGACTGTGGGTCGAAGTCGTCACTGCATATCCAGTTACTTGGTGACGACCGCCTGAGATCAGATATGTGCATGGCCAGGATGGTGCCGGGGTGCGCAGGGTTGGAAATATGCTTAGCGATCAGGAATAGATTTCTATGGTGGGACACGAAGTCGGTGTTGTACACTTTCGCGCATTCTAACGACGTGAGGTCTTCATATCCCTGGGTGCTGGGACTTAATCCCTCGAGCATACTGCTGAATAGTTGGATCTTGGATGAATTCGTCTGGTATCCAACGTCTCCGTATTTCCTCCCGGTTGTAGCATTGAGTGACATGTCCTGGAAAGTGCTGATCTGCGTCTTGGTGGTATTTCTGTAGGTCCTTGGTTCAAAGTGGTTGTTGCTCACAACGGTTATGAAGAATTCATTCGCCGCTAATGAAGTAAACACTCCGGAATTGTACCTACAATTGTCCGATTAGCAGGGCTAGGGTGGGAATGACCATATAGACTTACAGCAAATGCAACGGAATACTCATAAACCCAATAATAATCCACAACAACGCCCTCTCGCGCTTAATCCTGAGCAAATTCCTAACACTAGGGACTCCAATGTCCATCCATTGCCTTTTCGCATGCGCGGCGTCAATCTCGCTACGAGTTGGTGCTGCGAGATATTGCTGCGTATAGTTACTTCCGGACAATAGTAGTGTAGAAAGGGCGTTTATCCCTAGGTGCAACCACAGCTCGATTGTCTTGGTCTTGTCGCAACTGCCAGAATATAACGTTCCGATTCTTCCTTCCATCATGTACCGCGGGTTCGTGGCGGCATAGATTGTTAAACCGATGTTTATAAAGAGAACAATCACAGCGGAGGTAGCAGAGACTAAGACACCGGTGTGCCAACCAGTGTACCAAATTGGCTTTCGTACTGACGAGAAAGAGTTTGACTCTTCTTGAGTGAAATCGGAATCTAGGGTTAATAATTCTATCGAAGCGAATTTGCCTCCTCCCCCCACTCCTTTGTTGTAGTGATTGTTACCTATCAACGCGGCAGCCATTTCGATAACCTCTCACCCAGATTTGTCTTTCGCTCACGAGCAGCCAGATAACCGAATATCTTGCCTTTGTGAAAGAAACAAGGCCCTTCTGATGCTCAAGAGAGGTTGAGGGTCTAGTTAAAGGTATTTGGAACTCCAATTATGGCCTAAGATTGACACTTTCACCTAGTGTCGTCGTTGGGATACACTAGCTTCCCTGTTCCTGCTTTAGTTAAGAAATTCCAGAACACAGGGATTAGAAAAACATACGATCGATCATCCGTGCATTCCCGCTCGCCTAAGCTATATTCTACCTTCGATGTTTGCGCACCTCTTCTTAGGACGAGTATGCACTGTACAATATGCCTTGTTGGGCTTTTGGTAAAAGGAAGGCTGAATTTTTCTTTGATCGGTTAGTTTTAGATTATAGCCACCACGATGGGAGACTCCTACAGGCCTGCACAGCATTGAGAGCTTTTTTTCCCGGTATCCAAAAATAGTAGGATTTCGCGGCTATACCGCGTAAGTATGGCTTGTAGAGGAGCACTCATAAAATAAGGACATGACGGTGCATTTCGTCATGCTCTACAGGAACCGTATAGTAATGTGGAACTTCGGATGAACGGGGTGGACATGAGCTCTGCCTCTCAAGACTAAAATAGCTTGGAAGAAGTAACCTCCTAGTAAATCACGGGTTTCCTAACCCAAGAATCCCTAAAGAAACGAATAACCGGGTTTTTGAACACCCCACAATTAGGGGTCAACCTTGGAAATATTCCACGGTAAAGGAACCTTATGAAGGACAAGATCCTTAGCGATCAGAGCTACAAGGCTAAACCCAGCAACCCGCACACCAACCTCGAGGCACGGATACCGACCATCCCTCGGGGAAATCATTCGCCTTTGTTAAGCTTGGGGGATTGGGTCGCATAGTGGTAGACGATAGAGTGAGAGAATTCGCGTAGAGCTTAGGCACTTTGTAAGGATATAAGAGTGTAACATTCACGACTTGCACTTCGTTCGTTCGCTCACGCTCGCTTAGCTAAAAACTAAACTAACGGTAAAAACAGGGATGTAAGTAAAACATAAGTAACGCGTCCTGGTCCTTACATAGATCACACCTATCTCTGTATTTTATTGCGAATCATCGGTGCTTTGTGATCTGATAGCATGACCTTGTTACATCCAGAATAACGGCAATATATCTTTCGCATAAAGGACGAACAGGAAATATCTGGAAGTCGAAAAAGGCAGTAGGAGTTGGGAGCGAAGTGAAGAAGTTTGAGGGAAGAGAATTGAAGAGAAGTGGAAATCAAGAGATAGGGAGAGTAAGGAAGCGAGTGGAAGGGAAGCGAATGGAAAGGAAGTGATTGGGTAGAGAGAGAAGGTACGGGGCGAATGTAATCGTGAGAATGTTAGGCTGTGACCGGAAGAAGATGGAATGTGAACGCTTTTCTTAGTTTTGTATTTAAGGATGTGTTCTTTCCTTTTGGTGCGAAGTTAGAATTAAGATCAGCCTTTTCTCCTCCGATATCACGCTTCTAAGTTCCCCCACAAAGCATACCCACTTTCGATTTACTTTTTATTTCCCCACATGCCCTTGCTCCTTCGTACACTCCCATAAAGGATGTCGGTATAATATATTCCGTAAACTATTGAATAATCTAGTGCGCTCTCCCGAACCATCGGCAATGCCCCTAGGCTTGAACGATCTATACACTCCCCCAACTACCCGCGTCAACCACATCCTTCTAACAGTCTTGAGTATTACTTTGCCGTATTGCTCGATATGAGTTTTCGCCAAGACAAGAGCCGCTTAAGGTGCTATGGCGCTAGTCATCCAAAATCGACCCTGTAGTCTACCTAAATCACTACTCGAAATTAAGAGTCAATGATGAACGCTCTCTACAAAACTACATAAAGGTGGCCATTATTCAATTCTATTGACCCCTATCTTTGAAATTAAGCGAGTATTAGGCTAGAGGTGCCGATTTTGTACAGTATGAACATGTACTCGAGTGCAATACCCTGAGCAAACAAAGTCGACGTTAGGTGCCCAGGGAATTGTTTGGCTGTGCCGGACCTCCCGGGTCTTGCAATTGAGTGCTAGCTAATTTATTTGCTTGTGGTACTCTATTACGTGTTCATATAAAATAAGTGTCTCTTGCTTAATACTCACTTCATTACGAAGGCAGAGGGCGATAAGGTTCACGATTGTTAGGCGGCTCTGGAGGGAGTTTTCTTCTATTATTACATTTTCCTTAAGGAGTGTTCATTGTGGGTTGTGGCTGCAGACGGTTAGGCGAATTGTTTACCCGGTCGGTTTCAAATTCCTGGGACGATAACCGATAAAACCTTCCAAGCGCCTTGTCTTGGCGAAAAACTGTATGGTTCGGGGGAACACGGCACTAAGTTAATCTAACCTATGAAGAAATCGAGCTTGATCCCCCTAAGGACAGAATTAACGAATAAACGATTCTTTTTCTTTTTGTTCTCTCATCTCGAATTTAGTCGTTCGAGACGACGTATTCAGTCAGGGTAGAAGAACGTACTTCACTCTCCATGCCATTTTTTTTCTATGGAAAGCTGGCTGCTTATTCGTTAATTCATAAGTATCGTATTCAGATATACTCGAGTAGATACTATACACTCCTGGTGCCAAGCCAGATGGTTATACCGTACTTAGGAGTTCCCTTCCCCGCAAAGGAGACCACTGGTACCCTTACATTGTGTTGACTATACCGGATAATAAATCTCTCTGGCGTCAAGTGGTTTTCTATAACCAGATATCATACTTTGTGAATTAGCGAGCAATATTTCACACTATTAAGCGGTTTGCGCTTCGATTTCCTCCATTTCGGGTGTGATTCAAGGGATGACGAAATGATCGCGTGCGCATACTTTAGTTGACATATGTCGCAAATTACCCATTCTTCGCAGATTTTAGTGGTCGAGTACTGTACCGCCACGTTCTAACATCAGCGTCGTATTATATTTCCCTTAGATTGACGCTTGGTCACCAGTGGTCACCCAGCGCCATGGCGGCTCCCCCTGCCTGGTCATGGCATTGGGCCCCTTGTCTCGCTCAAACCCCACCCAGCCTCAGATGTCTTGGTGAGACATTCCCATTCAAATCAATCCTTGCTCGCGGAGAGCTCAAGTAAAACGCATCCCCTCAGATATTTGTCGGGTGTTGCTGGATTGGTTAAGTTAGAAATCCAATAATAGAAGGGGTGCAGTTTATACAAGTATCCAATGACTGACGCGTAATCGCACTTTTATCCATTCTTGCAACTCAAGCCGCCGACCGATACCGGTACATGATTCACGAGTCCCTCGTGTGCTAGTTCCACAAAGGAACTGGGACTAAAATCAAATACTTTTTCATCTGCTGCGCATCAAAACCCTGTTCGACGGAAGTCTCCAATCACCCCTTGTCTCAATCACGCTACTGTAACATGACCAGGGTTGTCCCCACCCACCCACCCCGCACCCAATTAAAGGGTCAACGTCACCCCGGTCCCCCACGCCACACTAGGTATCCTTCCTCAACTCTATCCCAACCTCCCTCCTCTCCCTTCCCAACGACCGAGAAAACCCAAAATCAAAATGTCGCTCCTGGATCTCCCAAATGAACTCCTCCTCCAAATAGCCCAGGACTTCACACACAATGACCTAGCACACTTCCTCCTCGCGAACCGGCGAACGGCATATCTCTTCCAGCACTTACTCGAACGCCTAGCCCTCGATCCAAAAGACAACCTAACAGCCCTACACTGGGCCTGCTCCCGCGGACATCTCCCCCTTGCGAAACTCCTAATAGATTCTGGCTTTGACCTTAACGAGAAATGCCAAACCCTGGGCCGTACGCCATTGCATTTCGCCGTCGCAGCAAATAGCGAAGAGATAGTTGAGATATTGTTGACCGCCGGCGCAGACCCGAACGTTAGGAACAACACCGGAAGCACGCCTCTACATTGGTCCACGCTCTGCGGATCATACGGTATGAGCGCTCGCTTACTAGAGCATGGTGCGGGCGTGCGGATAAAAAACTCGGCGTGGATGACACCGCTGCACTGCGCCTTGGAAGGTGCGGTTGAAGCGCTGACTCAACTTGTCACCGAACAAGGCATCGAAACTCCCGTCGACGTTGACACTACGATAGTCCCGGTCCCAAAAGAAGAGTACCTGCGCCGGAAAAAAGTTGTCAAGCTCGTTCTTGACAATAAGCCTTGGCTGGATGCACAGGATAAGGCGGGGTTGACGGCGCTGCATTACGCTGCGAAGAGCGGGAGGACAAGTGTTGCTAAGTGGCTGCTAGAGAGGGGCGCGGATGCGTACGTGCGCGATGGGAATGGGTGTACTGCTCTTGAGGTTGCAGAGTTCGTCGGGCATGTCAAGGTGGCGGGGGTCTTGAGGGAGCACTATGAGAAAGAGAGGGAACCGTTGTGGAACGTGTTCGTTGGGAATGTGTTAGAGGTTATTGGGATTGGGGGGTAGGTGGTTGGTAGGGTTTGGATCGAGTTTCTCTCTTTGACTGCCCGGGTGCAGGGGCTGGGAGTTGCTATTCGGGGGAGTTGCGATGCAGTTATTCTCGCTAGGGGTGATACGCCGTTCCGACCTACCTAACTACTCTCTTTTCCTCTTGGGTAATCCTTGCTGCTTTTCTACTTTTTCCGGCCTACGTTTCACGCCTCTTTTCTTAACATTTCACAGACCCTTGTCAAAAATGACAAATACCCTAGATCGGACAGATGCATCACATATAACGCTGGAGGGGTTTCTTTCAGCCTCTCCTGCTTACGATACACAACAATTTGTCATAATGTCTCTGTATTTATCTTATGGAAAGAGTTGAAATTTGTTCGTTCGGTTGATCCCTTGACTGTGCTTCTAGTTGTAAAAATAGAGAAATGTCTATCTGCAAACTCGCCTTAGAGAAATAAATTCTCAAGAACACGCCGCATAAAGCCAGCTAAGTTGGTGTCACAAAGAGAGTTCCAACAGCCCACCAACCCAGCATCCCACTTCCAACTTCAATGCAAATTTAGACCCTATTCAGCATGCCACAAATACCACGGTATTCAATTTTTATAGCGCATCCCCCATTCTATTTTTATACTTGGTTGGGCGTGCTCAGTACAAATACTGTAGTACTTTTTTCAATCCAGAATTTTCTGAAATGATGTTGCGGTTTAGGGTAAAGGGAAAAAGAAAGAAAAAACTCATTTTCGATAGCAGGACAATGCTATGATTCAGTGAGGGAAATTTATCCTCATAACTTCTTGTTTAAGATTCCGTGAGATGTTAGATTAGGTATTGCGATCTTATGGGGTTGCTCCAGAAGCGGAGAGATATAATAGTGTGTAAAAATACCGAGACTGCCGAACGAGTTTATTTGAAATACAAGAGTATTTTTATTTTAGCTGATAAGCCATTTTGGAGAAACACCATGCTAGTTCTTAAAAAAAATAAAAAATAGTAAGCGCAGAAAAAGCCCATACTATTCTGCTTTGCCCCACCAAAACCAGTACTCAAACCAAAATTCCATGTCACAATATCTCCTGCGCGACCATCTATTACTTCGCCTTTACACGTAATCACTCCAAGAGCGAAAAACCACTTTTCCGCAGCTGACGAATCTCCTCCCTCCCCTCCCCCGAATACCCTCATTGCAGACACCTGCCTACTAGACTACTCTATGATAGTGTATTTCGTGTTTGAGCGTTTATCTTCCACTATATTTTGCCTTGTGCAAGTTAAATATAGCATATTTAAAGTAAGCGCTGCCTACACTTCACGGCTAGCATTCGTAATTTTCTAAATAGGTTTACTGCCGTGGTTCAGTAGTGTAACCTAGGAGGAATTCTCATGAGGTATTTGTCATTGCCTCACTGAAACTACCCGGAGTCCTGGAGCCCAATTTAAAAATAACGCTTTATTCCCCCACATTTCCGTTTTGTTGTTGAAGTGGAAAAAAATGGATCGCATAGCCGCGGATGGTGGAGTGAGAGAACTTTTGTGGAATTTCTGTACTGTGTAGTAAGGATATGAAATGTAACTTCCATAACTTCGTTCGTTGGCTCTTATCCTCTAGAACTAAACTAACGGTAATAAGGCGTGTATAAGCAAAACGCATATAGCACATCCGGATCCCTTCATGGATCATCACACCCATCTCTGTATCTCTCTACCTGTCCTGATTCCTCCTTTGAGCTCCCGCGGTAACGAAGGAAAGACTTGTCGGTAGAATCTCCTCGCTAAATTGCTAGCCGCTAAAACAATCCATTACGATCCTGAATAATCTACAACGCCCCCGAACTATTGGCCACACTCCCGAAACTTCTAGAGTTAATCATATCCTTCTAATATTTACAAAAATGCCATGATACAACTCCTGCAAATTCACTCCGTCAAACTTTTACTCTAAGCTAGGTTAGGCCTCATAATACTTCAACCTCGGCCCACTGTCAGATCGTGAGATTTGGTTGCTATGTAGGAACTTATATACCGTCCAAACAGGAACAATTCAACTGTGTGCTATGCCATTGAAGGCGCGTCTTTCCGTAAGGTCTGATGCTGTTCTCTGATGTGTCTCGAGCCAGTTTAGCAGCTCCTCTCGATGTGTTTTTTCTAGAACGGGTAATTCTCGGTTACATAGCACCTGGTTCGATTATTTGAGCTTCTGCCGCAGGTATTACGAGCGATTCCGGGGGATAGTAGAACTTTGGGGGGGGCTCCTTGAGAGGGAGATTGACAAGGTTGAGTGGTGGTATATATATAGAGCTAGTGGTGTATCCCCTGCGGGCAGCGAAGGTGGTAAGTTAAGTAAAATAAGGTGGGTGGCATTCTCATCTGATAGATCCCTGGTAGCGCCCACGGCCTGGTGAGCTGTGAGTAGCAGGTGAGTGATTCTTCATGATCTTGCACACACAAGCTATTCATCTCTGTTCTTGTGTAATTAGAATATAATTCCACAAATCCCCAGATACCTAGTCCACTTTGTTTACTGAAACAATGGGCAAGATAATCCCCGCTCTGCACCAAAACCTTAAGCCAAATATATATTGTTCCAAACTCCATGTTTGTGTTGATCTAGGGTAGGGAATGAATCTTTCAGAAAACATGATCGCAAATGGTCACCCCCTCTGCCTCACCGCGCCGGCATAAACTTCTCCGAATACTGGCTTCCTAACCTCCTCACTCGAAAACGCTAAATGCCTCACGCCTAGGGTTGGCGCAATCCCCACGTCCCCCCAGCGCATCTCCTTCCCCACAATCTCCTCTGTGTCCACCCACGAAGCATGGCACGCGGCCGAAATTGCTGCGGAGCAACTGCCGACGGTAGTGATCTCCGCAGCAAATCTTTTATACCCCATCCCGACCACGGTGAGCAGGGCAAGCACGCCCAGCGTGAGCACAAAAGTGATAGCAATAGAGGAGTACCCTACCGCAAAAAACGGTATTGGAGTGCCCTGCCCGAGTGGGCCCTGTAAGTCGACTACCGCGAGGAATAGGGATTGGGAGGTCAGCCAATGGAGAAGACCGCTGAGGGTCATTAGAGGAACGGCGTAGATGTAGGGCATTTGTAACCAGTATGTGGAGCGCTGGCCTGGTCCTGGGGATGTGACACGGAGGGTGCAGTGATGGTAACCGAAGAGGGACCACTCGCGGCCCAGGAGCATGCAGGTGAAGAGGGAGTTGTATGTTATGTAGAAGAATGAGAGGATGGTTTGTGGAAGGTTGGCAAAGAAGATCATAGAGAGTATGTCTGGGAAATCTATGCCGACTAGGGAGACACTGTTTGCTTTTCCGAAACCTTTTGCCCACCTTTTTTTGCCACTAGGTCAATATTGAGGCCGCAAAGAGTACGAGGAGAAGAGAGGCAGGCTTACATTGATTTAAGGTCGGTGCTCCAGTATTTTCCCTCATTTGCCATACCCAATCGCAGTGAAACCCCAGCGGCAATAATTATTATCGAGCAGAAGAAGATACAAGTTATCCACCTCGTCTTACTGACGCTAGTCCACCACCTCTGTACCCCCTTTTGCTTCCACTGCCTTGGTTCCGCCCTCCACCCTCCATGGCTCCACTCCCGCTTTATGTACGGTCGATTGGCAAAGCATATCCCTATTGTTGAAGGGTCTGGGGCTCTCAAAAAGGAGTCTATAGCATCACCCAAGGTAACTAGAGTAGGCTCTCGAGATCTGGCGATAGCCATGACCATACAGCAAACCTTGACGAAATTGCAGCAGATAACGACGATCATGATATTTATTACGAGCTGCACTGTGCACTTCTCCGGTGTCCTCTCACTCTTGCATCCGCTTATCTCTACCTCTTCCCCTGTTGTGAGCTTTACTCGCCATGGAAACCCACTTGTCACGTTTGACGTGAGCTCACTAGGGTTGCAAGGCAATGAGGTCTCTCTATAAACTCGACCCTCACCGGCTAGGGAGTAGGCGCACATCCAACTACTTGGCGAGACGCCTCCTATCCCCCAAACACCGATCATGTCTAGGAGGGTGTTATTGTGCGTGGTGTCGGAACTATCTTTGGTGATCAGGAATAGGTTTCGATGGCTGGACACGAAGTCCGTATTGTAGAGTTTTGTGCACTCAGATGGCGTCAGATCTTCGTAGCTATCGGGGCTGGCTTGGTATCCCTTGAGCACGCCGCTGAACACCTCGATATTGTACCTATCGCGGACCCAGGCCGTGGCTGTGGGAGGCATTAGGAGGTAGTTGGTTAACGCCTCAGTCAGATTAGAGTAAGCTCCTGGTTCGAAGTGGTTGTTGGTCACAACGGCTACAGTGAATTCATTCGCCGCTACCGAGGTAAATACTGCAGAATTGTACCTGCAATCCTTTCATTAGCTAGGACTTGAATAGGAATGGCAATACAAACATACAACAAATGCAACGGGATGCTAGTAAGGCCAATGGCAATCCACAGTAACGTCCTCTCCGGCTTAATCTTGAACAGATTCCTAACACTAGGAACTCCGATGTCCATCCATCGTCTTCTCGCATGCGCAGTATTAATCTCGCTGCGAGTTGGTGCTGCGAGACATTGCTGGGTGTAATTACTTGCAGACAATAGTAGTGTGGAAAGGGCATTTATCACCAGGTGTAGCCACAGCCCGATTGTCCTGCTCTTGGCACAACTGCCCGAATATAGCGTCCTACTTCCACTTTCCACCTCGTGCTTTAACATCGTTCTGCCATAGATTATCAAGCCGATATTTATAAAGAGAACCACCGCGACGGAAGTGGCACAGGCTAAGACACCGGTGTGCCAACCAGTGTACCACACTGGCTTCCACACTGATGAGAAAGATTTCGACCGTTCTTGGGTGGGTTCGGGATCTGGAGTTGATGATTCCCTCGCAGAGGATTCGCATCCTCCTCCTGCTGATCCTCTATCGTTGTTTCTGCCACCTGGAAACACAGCAACCATTTCGAATCTTCAATAACTTCCTAAATCCGCCCTTTGCTAACCAGCAACTAGAGAAATGAATGTCTTGTCTTGTGAAACTTAAGAGAGGTTGGAGGGAGAGCTCTAGTTAAGGTTATTTGTAAGAAAATTATAGGGGGAATATGTGCAGCGTATGAATGGAGAGCGTATAAGAGATGGAAGGAATATACTGAAGACAGACTTGCTATTTGGTGACTTGATCTACCTATGATTACAGCCCGAGGAGACTCTTTAAATACATGAACTAATGCCAATTCTTCCGGACATCTATTGAACATAACCACCCGGTTCCAATACTTCCTCACGCCATTGCCGTCCCCATCATTCTTCGCTGTGCTCCCCCGCTTTGCTTCCCTTTACCCCGCTAACCCCTCACTTCGTATCCTCCAGCGAGTACGTGGCTACGGTGAATTCCCTAGTATTTTTCTCACATGCTCTAATAGGTAGAGGTGTAGGAATTGTCTCTGGAGAGTGCTGGTGATTTACAATAATTTGTAATTCCTATTATGGCTTATAATTGGCACTTTTGAGGGTGTCATCGTTGGGGTGCACTGGCCTGCCTGTCCTTGCTTTGGACAAGCTCTCGAATACCAGAATTAGAAAAACATATGGCTGATCATCTGTGGATCTAGGTGCATCGGTGATGTTGTCTCTCAAATGTTTGAGGACTCTTGCCTGGGACGAGTATGTGCTGTAGTGATGGGCACCATCATGCTCGAGCACACCAAAATTTTATGTTCAAGTATGATCGTGTCCATCACTATATGTACTGGATACTCTGCCTTGTTAGGCTTTTTGTAGAAGGAAGACACGAGGCTTTCCTCGCTTAGCTAGTTTTAGATTAAGGCATAGTGAGATGGGGTTCCTGCAGGGTTACACAGGATTAGAGTACTTTTTTCCCCCTATATTACTAGCAATCGTAGGATTGACCCTCTAAGCTCTATTTGGAGAGGAGCACTCCAACAAAGTAGAGGTATTGCCACTCATTTCATTATGCCTTCGTGGGGATCGTGCCGCGATGTGGAACATTGGATGAAAGGGGTGGGTATAGGTGCCGCCTCTCAAGGCTAAATAACTTGCGAGAGGTAGCCTCATCATGAGTCATGATCACCCTATCCTCTCATGGCCAAAACAGAAAAAGCTAGGAGTTTGAAGAACTCACGATTAGGAATCAAGCCCCGAAATATTATACGGGAAGGGAAGGGTAAGTTGTTATGGCCAAAATCCGAGCGACTATCATCCAGAGACCGATACCGGCCACCCCTATAGGAAATTTCTCACCTTCAGTAGTACTGTACTACTCCTGATCCCTCCTTCAACTTCTCCAGGCCCTCGGGTATGTTTGTTGCATTAAACTAACATCCAGATTGGAGTTTGTCCACAATTTATCCACCCGCCGTCCTATCAACCACTACCACAAAATACCTGCATTGTGGTAATTCAAAACCACCATGCCCAATATCAAGCAGAGAGGGACACTTCAAGCATAGAAGCTCTGCACCTCCACTTCCCGTAAACGCTCGGCAACGGACATTCTATCTGACTAGATATTGAACCATCCCGGCGCTGTACCCTATCATCCCGACACTACAAGGTCTTCACCTTAGCCACCTTCTGCACTCTATTTTGGAAGTTCGGCGTTTCCATGAATTTTGAGGAGGGGTTGGATATTCGCTGCTAATTATAATAAATTGATTGAACAGAAAAATGCTGCACGAACAGGGATATAGCGTGGTTCGAGACTACAAAGTGAGGAAACTTGGCGACAGTCTGCCGAACATGTGCTGAGGCGTTTTCAATATAGTGTATGGGTTAAGATGGAAAAGCTAAGCTACTATGTTGTTCACACGCTCTTAAGTTCTTGGCAATAAGCAGAGTGCCCTTTTGTTAGGCTCACAGGTAGTGTTCGCAAACGGCAAGTCCGGCCGTCCGTTCAGTCCACAATGGTGCCTAGATGCCCTACTCCAGTAGGTGAATTGGGTAAAGCTAGACTCCAGCCCTGTAGATAATAAGAGTAGTAGTTTGGACTGACTATAGTCCGTCTACAGTCCACCTATAGATTTGGTGACTATTATTTGAAAATTCTTAACACAGCTACGGCACACCGTCGGGAGGTAAATGGGTATAAGTTCGTATACAAAAGTGAAATAAAGAAGAAAAACAAATAGGAAGAGGAAACAAACAGGAAAATTTACCGATTAGATAACTTGAATGATGCTGTAGCATTGGGAAAGAAGAAAAAAATAAGGTTTAATGACTGACAAGCTACTGGCCTTTTTGAAATCTATAACATGTGATGCCGGTACTTCAACAAAATCCTTTTTGTCAACCGCCTACAAATTCTGGTGGGCCATTATTCGGGCAGGCCAGTGGGTCCAGTCCGGCCATTTCCCCTGATCAGACTACCTAGTCCACAGCCTCACATCTGGACGGTCTGGTCTAGTGTGGACGGCCTCTAGCCCTCCTAGTCCGGTCTGGTCTGTTGCGAACACTGCTCAGGGGCAGGAGGGGCCAATTATTCTAGGGATAGCCGCCGATTGCGCCTGAGAGACTGGATGTCCCTGCTGTGATAACTGCCGTAATCGCGGACCTACCAGTATGGGATATTGTGCCAGGATACTGCAGGAAAAGTGCCGATTGGTGCGCTGGTAGGGATACCGGTGTTGGGCTTGGTACGCCTGAGGATGGAAATAACGAATACACGCCGTCTATTCCATTGTTTCGTATTTAGTCGCTCGAGGCGGAGTATTCCATCAGGATAGAAAATCACACTTCACTCTCTATCTTATTTTTTTTGAGAAACCGATAGAGTGGCCAATATTTTGCGTTATTAGGCGGTGTGCGCTCTAATTTCTTCCCTTTTATGTGATTCAAAGGGTGACTCCACGGGTTGCCCTTCCTGCACGAACTTTAGTGCTCGCTAAAATGTTTGCCAGTCTGCTGCCCCGTCCTAACATCAACGCTGCGTTTCCCCCAACACTGCTCCCGGCCCCTTAGCAACCCCCCTGCCTGGCCGTGGCCCTGGGTTCCCCGCTTCTATGTAGTGTCAGGTATCTTGATGAGACATTCTCATTTTAATCAATCCTCACGCGCAGAGGGCTCGGGTGAACGCATCTCCCCTATCCACAGGATGCCGATGGATTGGCCAAGCTCGAAATCAAACAATGGAATGGGCGCAATTCATATACTCGGGGAGGGACAAAAAAATAAGAATATTTCTGCCGATCCAATACAATCTCCATGAGGCAAAGGCTACGTTTTCTAATTATTTCGCCCCTACCCGGGTGCAGCGACCGACGCACGACCGCACCCCCATCCCCACACAACCCAAGGAGGATCGCCCACGGGTGCTGGTACTCGACTCATGCGTCCCCCCAGATGCTAGTGGCACAAGGAACTCGAACTAAAGTCTATGCTTTTCCATCTGCTGTCCCTCAAAACCTTAATCGGTGGAAGTCTCTAAGCATCCTTTATATG
This sequence comes from Tuber borchii, assembly GCA_003070745.1. Classification (NCBI taxonomy): domain Eukaryota; kingdom Fungi; phylum Ascomycota; class Pezizomycetes; order Pezizales; family Tuberaceae; genus Tuber; species Tuber borchii. The sequence goes on along the minus strand of NESQ01000133.1, from coordinate 137,308 downwards.
AATCATGCTATAGTCCCGGATACGCGAAACCTACTCGCGTACCCTCAAGTTTATTTTTTGATGAATTTGAACAAGGTTTTTATGCAATAAAAGGCGAATTTCATTGAATTCCTTAGCTTTTCAGATATAGGATTTCACCTATGTTACCTATCTGGGTACTGGCGGGCTAAAAATAGGCCAAGCATTCAAGTAAATTGGTTCTTGTGTTATATTATATTTTTCTGAGCGGGCAGGTTACATAGCTAGCTAGTTATATAGGAGCAGTGGGTTCATGGTGGCAGCGGAGATGGATTACTAAGGGTAGTCTTGGATCGTGGGGTTATAAACGGAGGAGATGTGAAAAGCGGAGAAGGGGAGAACAACTTGTGCATAGACTACTCTACTTTACTGTGTTTGATCGATAATTATCGACTGCTTTATCCCCCGATTGTTTTATCACTGTCAGCGACAATCCGTTACCATTGCCTCTACAATTGATCTCTCCGTGAGACAAAATCATTTTTCCATAACTGACAAATTCCCCTCCGAATACCATCATTGCTGACAGCTAACCACCCATTTAACTAGGCTGTATAGATACGGTATATAATAGCCTAAAGTATATTTTATGCTGGGAGGCTTACGTTGGGCATCTTGGCCTTTTGTAAGTTTAATATACCATATTAATTATATATTGAGCGATCTGACCTTAACGACCAGCATTGGTTATTTTCTACATGGGCTTAGTGCTATTCGTTAGTAGTGAAGGTGCTCACATAAATCTTTTGTTTTTTTCTTACAGAAAGCCATCCGGGGCCTGGAGTTCGATTCCAAAATAACCTTTACTTTTCCCACTTTTCTGCTTTGCGAGAATACTAATTTGCTCCTACGGGCTCATCCCCCTGAACTCTACCTTGAGCTAGGTGGGACCCCATAGCACTTCAGCATCAGCCCTGTGCCAACCTGCCATAATTGGTGAAGCCCACACATGGTATCGCCAGGGTCTCCAGTGGGTGGTAAAATTTCGGATTGATAGTCTTGGAGGGGACGGTTGACAGAATTGAGGGGTGATGTCTAGGAGCTGGTGATTTACCTGTAGTGGGTAGTGAAAGTGTGAGATAAGTACGATAATGTGGGTGGCTTCTCGTTGAATAGATCCCTAGCATGGCCCAGGGCCTCTTGTCAACAGCAAGCGAGTGATATTTCATGACCAGATATATAACTCTCGTTCATTATTCTTGTTTAATTGCACTATAAATCTACAAACCCTCGCAGACCCAATCAACCTCTTATACTGAAGCAATACGCAATACTATCTTCCCCATGGATCAAATACCTCTGGCTAAATATATATGTCGTTTCCATACTCCAAACTCCCATTCTGTTTCATCTTATCATTGGGAATGAAACTTTTCGAAACCAGAATCACAAACAATCACTCCCCCTCTCGCCCGTTCCCAAGATAGGTCTCTCCAAACACTGGCTTCCTGACTCCCTCCTCACTCGAAAACGTCAAATGCCTAATCCCCAGATATGGTTCACTCCCCACATCCCCCCACCGTATTTTCTTCCCCACAATCTCCTCAGGATGCACTTCCGAAGTATGGCATGCAGCCGAAATTGCTGCAGAGCAATTACCAACAGTAGTGATCTCTGCTGACAATTGTTTATACCCCACCCAGGCGGCAGTCACGAAGGCAAGAATGCCTAGCGTGAGCACGAAAATGACAGCAATGCATGAATACCCCAGGCTAGTCACCCTCTGTATAGCCTCGGACGGCTGCGACATCTCGATTAGCACGAGGAATAATGATTGCGACGTCATCCAGTGGAGGAGGCCGCTGAGAGCCATTAGAGGAATGGCGTAAGTGTAAGGCATTTGTAGCCAGTAGGTGGAGCGCTGACCTGGGCGCGGGGATGTGACGCGGAGCGTGCGATGGCTCTGACCGAAAAGGGACCATTCGTGGCCCATGAGCATGCAAGTGAAGAGAGAGTTGTAGGTCAGGTAGAGGAATGAGAGGATAGTTTGTGGAAGGTTAACCAGGAGGATTGCTTGGGTTATGTTTATGTTTAAAGGGTCAATATAGATTTGGGAGATGCTGTTTGCTTTGCCAAATCCTCGGTTCCACCTTTCCCCTCACGTTGTTAATATTGAGCTCAAGGGGAGTAATAGAAGAGAGGAGTAGGCTTACATTGATTTAATGTCGGTGTTCCAATATTGCCCCTCATATTCTATAACCAATCGAAGGAAGACCCCAGCGGCAATAACAATTATCAAGCAGAAGAAATTACAAATTATCCACCTTGTCTTACTAACGCTAGTCCACCACCTCTTTACCTCCTGTTGCTTCCACTGCCTCGGTTCTGTCCTCCTCCCACGCCTCCACTCCCTCTCGATGAACTGTCGATCAGCAAAGCATATTCCCATTGTTGTTGGGTCCGGGGTTCTCAAAAATGAGTCGACAGCATCACCCAAAGTAACTAGAGTGGGCTCTCGGGATCTAATGACCGCTATGACCATGCAGCAAGCCTTAACAAAATTGCAACAGATAACAACAATCATAATCTCTAATGAGAACTGCACTTTGCACTGCTCGGCTGTCCTCTCACTCTTGCATCCGCCGATCTCTACCTCTTCCCCGGTGGTGAGCTTCATCAACCACGGAAGCCCACTGGTGACGTTTGACATTAGCTTGCTAGGGTTGCACGCCACCTCGGACACCCGATGAACATGAAAACCATGCATCAAGTGGTAAGAGCACGGCCAAATATTCGACAAAGTTTCGTAGCCTGCAACGTAGATCATATCCAAAAGGGTGTTATTGTGCGTGGTGTTGGAACTGTGTTGAGTGATCAGGAATGAGTTTCCATAGCTGGTCACGTAGTCAGTGTTATAGAGCTTTATGCACTCAGAAGGGTTCAAGTCTTTGTAGGTGCTAGTGCTTGCGTTATAGTCCTCTAGCGCACTTCTAAAAGTCCGGTCTTCCTCCCGGTAGGGTATCGCCGCTGTTAGATTCGAGTAGGCTCCAGGCTCAAAGTGGTCACTTGTCACAACAGTTACCACAAATGAATTCGCTCCTAATGAAGTAAACACTGCTGAATTGTACCTGAACTCTCCAGGTTAGCCAAGACTCAGGCGAGAGCAGCAATATAAACATACAGTAAATGCAGCGGAATACTAGTAAGCCCAATAGCAATCCACAACAACGTCCTCTCGGGCTTGATCCAGAACAAATTCCTAACACTCGGAACCCCAATGTCCAACCATCGTCTCGTACCATGCGCAGCATCAATCTCGCTTCGTGTCGGCGCTGCGAGATATTGCTGGGTATAATTACTGCCGGACAGTAGTAATGTGGAAAGCGCATTTATCCCCAGGTGCAACCACAGCCCGATCGTCTTGCTCCTGCCACAACTGCCCGAATATAATGTCCTAACCCCTCTCCCCGTCTCGTTCTCAGGATATGTGGCAGCATAAGTTGCCAAACCAACGTTTATAAATAGTACAACCACAGTAGAAGTGGCACAGGCTAAGACACCGGTGTGCCAACCAGTGTACCAAACAGGCTTCCATGCTGGGAAGAAAGACTTAGATTGTTCTTGAGTGAATTCGGAATCTAGAGTTGATGATTCCCTCGGGGAGGACTCGCTTCCTCCTCCCCCTCCTCTATCATAGCTATTTCCGCCTAGCAAACCAGTAGCCATTTCGATAACCTCTCTAGAACCCGCCTTCCACTGTCTAGCAACAAGACAAACTGATATCTTGTCTTCTGAGAGGAATGAAGGCCCTCCTGAGGGTCAAGAGTGTTCAGAAGTTTTCAACAAAACTATTGATGCGCAGCGGTTTAGATGTTGAATGACCGGAGAATCAAAAATTTGTATAAATTTGGATAGGTATGATAGCGAAAAACAATTCCAATAAAAATAAAGTGTGAAAGCGCAGAGGACGAATGACTAATCGTCTGAGCACAAATGATCTAGTAGAGGGAGAGTAAAAATCTGGTGAATGATGAAAAACAACTAATAAAGGAAAACAGAGCCTTTTATCCTTTTAAATTATACACTTTCACTCCGGCATACTTCTTGCGCATGCTGAATCAAACATCATGTTTCCTCCCTGCCATTCCTTTCCCGACATTTTTTCGATTCATTTCCTTGGAGGAAACCCCTTAGCGGAGGGTATGGTTAAGACACTTGCCCTGGATATTGCGTCGGACCAAGGTTGAGGTTATTCTTCCGCTAGCATGAGCATCTACGGGTTCGTAGTGGATAAGTCGGTGTTTTATCCGTCGCAGCTGCTAGCAGAGCGCTCCTTTGTTAACTCTGCATGCAAGAGGGGCCAAGTCATCTAGGGATAGCTGCCAATTGAGCCTCAGAAACGGGATCCGCCGTCGTGACATCCCGCCGTAATCGACGACCCCCCGGTATAGGATATCGTGGTAAGCTAGGACCAGAATACCACACCTCACTCTCCCTCTCATTTATCTCTGCCTTGGGAAACCGATAGAATGGCCTATGTTTCGCGCCGGTAGGCGGCCCGCGCCCCGCCCCCTCCATCCCGCATACGATTCGAAGGATGGCGTCGCGAATTGCCCATCCTGCACATATTTTAGTGCTCAGCAAAGTGTTCGAGCACCACCCTTTCCTAACATCAACGCTAGATTTCCCCAGGGGGGCGTTTCGTCGGCGACCATCACCCAACACTACTTCCGGTTTCTGGGTAACACCTACCCGGGGTTAGTCATAGCCCGGGGCGCTTCGCCTTTACCCAAAAGCGTAAAAATTGAGCAAATCCACTATCGGCAGGGAATAGTAACTTTATTTTCCAAGCAGGGTACGGCCTATTTAGGTCGAACCCGCTGGATCTCATTTACTTGTACGAGTGTTCGCACCTGCGTTATTAAAACAATCGCGGTTTTGTACCGCGATTGCCGATTGTGGATTCGCTAAGGTTTTACAGCACTGCCACATTGTCAGATTCTTGGTTAGACATTTTCGTTCAATAAATTCTCACACGCAGAGGGCTCGAATAAAAGCCATATCCCATAAAATATCTGCAGGGTGCCATTGGGTTGGTTATGCTAGGTATCAAAGAATAGGGGGGCGCAATTCATCTCTCAGATAGGAACTAAAAAATCGAAAGAAAAAAACCATTTCCGCGGACCCAACACAAGTCCCCACGGAGAGACAAGGGTTGTGTTCAGATTTTTTCGTTCCTACCCTGATACAGTGACCAACGTGTGATCGTACTTCTATCCATTCATAGCCCCAGGCAAGCAAAACCTACTTTCAGTTCACTTTTTAGTGAATTCAGACAGGGTTTTTCTGCAACAAAAAGTGGATTCCTTCGAATTCCTTGGCGTTTTAAGCATAGGATATCACTCATGTTTCTCATCTAGATACTGTTAGAAATGATCTGTGGCAAGCCAATCCGTTAAGCAGTGGGCAGAGTGAAGTGTTTGCACAGCGGTGGGTACAGAAAGCGCGGGAATAGCTTTACTCAAGGCGAGAACAAGAGAAAAATCGAAGGTCAAATAAGAGTTGTGTTAAGACCGGCTTCATCGGTTTGGTTCATATTTAAGAAAAGGGACTTATGAAGAAGAAAGAGAAAGAAGCGAAACAGAAAAAGAGCGCAAACAAGACAAGCGAGCCCCGCAACCGATAACAGCCAAGGCAGCTTTATGACTAAGTTTCGGCGAGCAACCCATGATCCAACATGCACGCTCTTGGCCACTCACCTTTTGTTCCCCTCATACAGAATATTCAATGGTTTGCAGCTACCCCTCGCTCTTTACTTAGACTTGATCAAGAAATAAATTTTTAATTCTCTTCATAGGATCCTCTCTATCATTTCTATGCCCCTATTTTCCCTATTACATTGTTCTGACATTGCTGCCATTCAGGTATTTTTACCCCGTTTGCCGTCACTTTGACTACAGGTCTCCCACGTTGAGAACTCTACTATGGCAGCGCTAGGATAGTTCCCGGCCCGCCCCCCCGCACTCAATTATTGTGTCAACATCACCCCCAATCCCCACTCCACACTAAGTATCCTTCCACAATACTATCCCGACACACACTCTCTCGCTTGCTAACTGGTCATCCGGAGAGGCCGAGTGAGAAAAGACAAGTTAAAAATCTCGCTCCTAGACCTCTGAACTGAACTCCTCCAAATAACACAGGACTTCACACAGAACGACCTAGCACACTTCCACTTCGCCAACCGGCGAACAGCATATGTTTTGTAGTACCCACTCGAATGGCTAGCCCTCAATTTAAGAGACGACCCAAGAGCCCTACAATGGGCTTGCCCCTGCGAGCACCTTCTCTCATGGAATTCTTAATAAATTTAAAGCTTCGATATCAAAGAGAAATGCTATTCAAACTATTGGCCGTACTACATTTTACATCGCCGTAGCAGCGAATAGCAAGTGAACCCGAATGTTAAAAAACAACATTGGTAGCACACCGCTACATTGATCAACGCTCTGCGGATCATAAGGTATGAACGCTCTCTGACAAGTGATAGGCGCAGGTGAGCAGATCAAGAGCTCTGCAAGGATGACACCACTGTACTGCCCTTTGGAAGGTGCGGTTGAAGCACTGACTCAAATTTTCACGCGACAAGGCATGGGAACCTCCACCAACATTGATACGATGACAATTCCGGTCCCCAAAGCAGAGTACCTGCTCCGGAGAATATTTTTCAAGCTCATTCTCGAGAATAGGCCCTAGCAGGATGCACGGGATAAGGCGGGCTTAACGGTGCTGTATTACGCTGCGAAGACCGGGAGGACAAGTGCTGTTAAGTTGCTGCTAGAGGGGGGCGCAAGTGTGTACGCCTACAATGAGGAAAGGTGTACTGCTCTTAACGTTTATTAAATTTATCCAACATGTCAAGGCGGCCGGGGTTTTCAGTAAGCATTATGAAAAAGAACGAGAGTCATTGTAGAGTATATTCGTTAGGAATGTGCAAGGGGTTATTGAGATTGGGGAGTAGGTGGTTGGTAGGGGTTGGATCGAATTTTTCTCATTTACTTCCTGGATGCGGGGTGGAGAGTTGCTATTCGCGGGAGTTGCGGTGCGGCTATTCTCTCTGCGGGCGGTACGCCGTTCCAACCTACCCTTCTTCCTAGGTAATCCCTGATGCATTTTTTTTTTTTTGGCTTACGTTTCACACCTCCTTTCTTAATAGTTCCCCGACTTTGGTCAAGAAGGAAGAATACATCAGATATAATAGACTCACTATATATGTAACGTCTAGTGTTTCTTTCAGTCTCTCCAGCCTACGATACACAACAATTTGTCATAATATCTCTGTACTTATCTTATAGAAAGACTTGGAATTTATTCATTCGGATGATCTCTTGACGGTACCTTGTAGCCTCGAGGGTAGAAAAATGTCTGCCCATAAAGTTTCCTCGGGGAAATCGGTTTTTAGGTACACGTCGCACAAAAACGGCTTAGTTGGTATCACAAAGAAGGTTCTGACAGCCTTAGAACCTAGTATCCCTCTCTGCAAATTTACCCCCTATTGGGCATGACAAATGCCATAGTATTTTCATTTTTATAGGATATTTTTCATGTTATTTTTATAATTAATTTAAAGCGTGTTCCGCAGCCACAAATAGAGTGGTACGCTATGTTTTTAATCCGGTATTTTCCGAAATGATAATATTGCAGTTTGGGGTAGAAGGCGGAAATAAATATGGCGGACAGAGCACTTTAAGCGGTGGGCAGAATGAAGTATTTGCAAACTACTTGATAGGTACAGATAGTGCGGGAAGAACTTTACTGAACGTGAGAACAAGAGAAAAATTAAAGGTCAAATGAAAGTTGTATTAAGAATGGTTTTTATTGGCTTTGTGCACTGTGTGGAAAGAACTTGTCAAGAGGGGAAGAGAAAAGAAGCGAAACCAAACAGAGCGCAGAGAAGACAAGGGGGCCCTGTAACCAATGACAGCCAAGTCAACCATATGACTAACCACCAACAAACAACCCACGATATCCAACAGTTGCATATCACTATGTTGTGATTGCCTATGGGGCAATAGCAGGGGGTTAAAAGGAAAAATAAAATAAAAGACAAGGAAGTTGCAAGGGGTAGGGGAATCAAGACATGATGAAAACGATCTGTTCCCAATGGTAATTGAAAGGCCTATAGGCACCTATCAGGTCAGATACTGCTCGCAGGCCGCCAAATTGGGCCTAAATTGGCCCGTATTGTTTTCAGGATGGTGGTCTATTGGGAACACTAAATATATTCACTGGGAATAGAGGGACACCGCATAGATTCGGTATGGGGTATTTTACGTTCATGCTCTTTTTTAAGGTGCTGTAACAAGCGAGATTTGATATTGCGATCGTATAGTTATCGGGACCCTATAAGCCCACCTCAGTAGCAATGTAATATACGGGGATGCGGCTCTTTGCCGGGATGTGGCTCACCATGTCAACCACAGGAAAATCAAATTTATATTTTAATATCTAAACAATTAGTAGTGATACCATGTTGAAAATTTATTAGAAAGTACTTTTAAATATGGAGAATCATAATTTGGAGTTTATATTTAATAATAAAAAGCAATACTCTTTGTATACTCACTTTATTCAGGACTGGTTCAAAGAATATTTTTTCTGCAATAATAGTAAAGAGAATTGAAACCAATAGCAAATATCATAGTTTAACCTCTTAATAAGATCTTATTGGGCTTGTATTTAAGGTTTAAAGTATTTGGGTATTGGTTTGAAGCCAAGTTGGAAGGTGTTGTGATGGAAGAAATACAAATAGTGAAATATTTATCTTATAAACTATATATTGTACATAGACAAAATTAATCTAAGAAGGCCCATGAGGGTGACAACTATCACTTCTGGACACCTTCACAAAACCAACCCACCCACAAAAATTATTTGCACCCAACTGAATCCTCATAGTATCTTCTCTCTTTTTATTTTGAGAAATAATAACTACTATTCTTTGCAGCCAACCCAAAAAACCTATTCCTTCTAAGCATCTGAGTGAATGGACAAGAGGGAGAGTATGTGGCTTGCATGAAGCAGTCATGCCCTTAACAGACATTTTCCACTAACTCAACATCCCTCTTACTACTGTTCATAATATAGTTGAAAGAGTAGATCAAGAGGGAGAGGAGAAAGAGGGTAGAGGAAGACCTCCTAAGACTTCTAAGGTTCAGGATAAAGCTATGGTTGAGGAAGCCCTCAAAAATCGCCATAACAGCTATCAAGACATTGCCAAGAAAATTGCACCAAATATTTGTAAGAAGACTTTAAGGCACAGACTCTCTGGAAAAAATCTTAAAAAATGGGTGGTAAAACAGAGGGTACATCTTGAGGAAAGTCTTGCTGAGAAGAGATTGGAATAGGCATTTGCTCATAGGCATTGGACAAAAAATATCTGGAGAAGGAAGGTAATGTGTGGAAATAATATAACTACTGAGAGAGGGGGATGCAGAAGGAGAAAGTGGATATTTAAATATCCTAAAGAGAAATAGAATAAGGACTGTGTTGAGGAAGCTCCTAGGAGAGGAGAGTGAAAGGTTGGCCAAATGATGACTGGGTTTTTTGATGGCCAAAAGTATAGTTGTTTGCTTCCTGTTTTTCCTGATGTTACAATCCTCTTCCCTTTAGGCGATACTTGCAGCAAGTAACCACTATTCCTAATAGTGATCACACTTACTTGATTTGTACAACCGATGACAGCTGAGTATACAGACTCCTGTCTTGTACGATAGATCGCTAAGCGAGTGAGAGACACTATAGTCTAGGCCCGGTAGTGCAAAATGGGGAGATAAAAGTATATTGTAGAAAAGTAGCTTAGATGGTTGTGTGAAGAACTCTCAACCAAGAAGGCCTTTGTTTTTTTTTTTTTTTTATATCATGTGTTCATTGTTTTAAGCTACAAAAAGCTTCATGTAGTGGTAAGCTATGGAAAAAACAAAACCTATAAAGCAAAAACAAACGATAAAAGAAACCCTTTCCAATACTCTGATGGCACTAAGTAAAGAAGTCTAAAAACCGTTGGCCTCATCTGTTAAGAACATAACTAATATAGGGAAAATTCACCACGCAAAAAACAAAATTTTCATGAAGTAAGAAACCTTCTGCAGTCGTAGCAATCGAAGGGAGGAGGGGATTGAGGGGGCTGTACTGCTATGGGCCACAGGAGGAGTTTTGGAGAGACGGTGTGGGGGAGGGCGAGTGGGAGAGGGAATTGTCAGGCAGAAAACCAGTCTGAGTGTCTAGGATATAATAGCGGAGTAATGAGAGGGAGTGGGGGAGGTTTCAGATTGGGCTCGCAGGCGAGAGGCTGTTGACCGTACTTAGGTGGCGGCGTCGGGCATCAGCCCTGGCTTGGTAGTGGAGAATGGCGTGATCGAAGGACTCTGGGGCTTCTTGATATCGGGGGCAGGGGGTTGGGTGATTTGGGTTCTTGCGCCAGGTGGGGTGGGCCCATAAGTAGCTTTTCCCGGAGCGCTTCTCGTATATGCGGCCAGCAGTAAACTTATTTAAGCCTATAAATGGGTGGGGGACCAGGGTGGCCATGTAGGGGTAGCTGGGGCGGATAGGGAGGGAGGATTCCCAGTCGTCGAGGAGAACGGGGAGGGCCCTTTTGCACAGGACAATGTAGGTTCAGACTATCAAGGCAGGTGGGGGTATGCCTTCAGAGGCTGGGAGGGCTATTTTCAGGAGAAGGGGGAAGAGAGAGAGCCCATGCACTAGAGGGAAGGTGATATGGGCGAGGTTGTCGATGCGGAGGTGTCTCCTAAGTGGGGGGACTGGTACTGGAGTTTTCCAATTAAGGGGGAGGTAAGCCGATGCCAGACCTACAGTAAGTGGGCGGGAGGTGTCAGTGGCCCTGAAGATAGATAGCGAGGGGAAGGAGGCAGGCAGGTATGCCGCCACAGGGTTTAGGATGGGGAGTGAGCAGCACATTCAGAGCGTAACAGTACATCTCTTATGGCGGCAATAGGGGGCTATTGGAGGGAGGCATGATTCTCTAGAGAGTATTGGGATGGGTGTAGCGAAGAAGCAGTTCATAGTCCATCTCTGGACTCGGTCCCAGAATAAGCTCATCCGGTTGGTCGTGTGGGTGTTGGTGGTAAAATGGTCAGCCGCATATGTAAGGATGAGAAGCAGGAGCTCCTTGGCGAGTCTGTGGGTGAGGAAGGGTCGGACTCCGGCTTCATGAGAGGTAACCCTCCTGAGAAAGGCAAATGCAGCATTGGCCAGAGCCAACCATCTTTGAAAGTGGTGGATGGTTCGAGTCATCTCGCCAGGTAGGGTGGGCTCGCTGGTAGCTCTTACTGGAGTGAATCTGGTTTTTGCGGCAGGCGGCAAATTTGTCTAAGCTCATGAAAGGATAGGGGGCCTTCGTGCCCAGGTAGAGGAATCCAGTGGAGGCGGCGTGGGAGGATTCCCAATTCTAGAGGAGTAGGTTTTGGGCCCTTTTGTGGAGGGCAACGTAAGTTCAAGCTATCGAGGCGGGAGGTGGTATGTTCTCAGAGGCCGGGGGTGCTGTCTTTAACACGAGGGGGAAACGTGAGAGACCATATGCCAATGGGAAGGCAATGTGGATGAGATTGTCTATAGGGAAGTGCCTCCTCAGGGGGGGGTGGGTACTGGGTTCTTCCAATTTAGTGGGAGATAAGCTGACGCCAACCCCAACGTAAGTGGACGATTAGTATCCACGGTCCAAAAGATGGACAGCGAGGGGAAGGAGAGCTGCTGGTGTGCCGCCACGGGGTTCATCGTGGGAGATGAACAGCACACCCTGAGTGCAGCGATTCATCTCTTATGCCGGCAGTAGGGGGCTAGTGGGGAGAGGCAAGATTCTCTTGCGAGAATAGAAATTGGCTTGGCGAAAAGTGGTTTGTTGTCCATCTCTTGACTTGGTACCAGAAAGAGTTCATCTGGTTGATCGTTCTGGTGTTGGGGCTTCAGAGATTGCACCGTAGGTGAGGATTGGGAGAAGGAGACCCATGGCGAGCCTATGTTTCAGGAAAGGGAGCACTCTGGCTCACTCTGGCTCCGGGGGAGGCGACCCTCCTACAGAAAGCGAATGCCGCGCTGGCTAGTATCAAGTGCCTCTCGAAATGGTGTATTGAGTTCAGGGGTGGGGAGAACCACTAGCCGAGCCACCTAACTATCTGGAAAGAAGGGAAAATATGGTCGGTGAGGACGATGAGTTGTTTGGACTGTGGGGAGAATCTCTGGCTAGGGGTACGCCAGTAGATTAGCTCCATCTTAGGGATGGAAAAAGAGACGCCTAACGTGGCTGTCTTTCACGAGAGGGATGCGAAGAGACCCTGTAGGCAGCGTATGTTGAACCGATATGACAGGGAGAAGACTGTAATAGCCAAGTTGTCGATATAGGATAGCATGAGGCCTTCTTTTATATCAGTGTGGAGGGGCGAGACATAGATGAGGAAGAAGAGCGGGGAGATGGGAGAGCTCTTGTGGGTCCCAACTCTGACTGGGGCAGGTATTCTAGGTGACCCTGGGTAGATCAGAGTGTATTTGCGCTAGGTGAGGAAGGAAGACACCCAGTCGACCATATACGAGGTGGTTCCCTTGTTTAGGAGCATTTTTGGGAGTGTGGTGGCGTCGACAATGTCGAAAGCTGCTTTGCTTTGAAGGAAGAGGGAGGAACCTTTGTGGTATGTGTGCTGGAGAGTTTTGACTTGGTGTACCAGCATAGTGTAGGCATTGGACGTCCTGAGACTAGAAACTGACCCACATTGATTTGGGTGTAGCAGGCCTGACCATCTTGCAAGTGACAGGAGGCGAACTGCCATGACCCTCTCCAGAATCTTAGAGATGGTCTTGAGGAGGACTATAATGCGGAAGGATGAAGGAGAGTCATAAGATGCCTTACCCGGCTTGTCAAGCACAACGCCATTGGCCTCTTTGAGTGAAGGTAAGTGATAGCCATGTGTTAGAAGTGTGCCCAGCAGGTCCAGGAGGATGTTGGGGCATCTAATGTGGATGTTCTTCCAGACTAAGTAGGGAATGTCGTCCGGGCTAGGGGCTGAGGAGGTGGAGGACTTAGCGAGGGCTTGGGAGATCTCCTCCTTGCTGAGGGGGGGAGTCTTCCGTACGAGGAGGAGCCATCCTCTCTGCGGGAGCTCGATTATTAGGGGGAAGAAATGGGCTAGGAGGGCCTCGTTAATAGAGCTTGGGTTATTGGCGCCAGGGAGGAAGGGGAAATGGGTACCCTGGCAAGGAGCTACAAGCTTTTTGGCTGTCTAGATATTGTTAGGGATAGCTTTGGCAAGGAATTTAGCCAAGTATGACGCTTTGGCATCTTTGATCGCCTTGAAGTAGCCATTTCTAGAGAGTTTGGCAGTTTCAGTGGCCTGTGGAGTGAGGAGTGTCTTTACCTTTCTAGAAGCTTTATTGTATTCTGTGTGGAGAGCAGTAAGGAGAGGGGTCCACTAGGGGTTGGACTTGGTGGATGAGTGAGAGGTGGCGGTGGCTGTTTTGAGGATGGTGGTTAGGCAGGTGAGGGATGCGGACAACCAGGAGTTGAGTTATCAGGGGGAGGGGAGGGAGGGTGGAGGGGGGACGCAGAAGGCCTTGAGCTGACCCTCTATGGCCGTCCGGTTTAGTTCGTCCCACTTGGGCTGGGGGGGTGGGAGCTGTCGCTAGGGGGGTGTCAAGAAAATTGAGATGGGGACATAGTACGAACCAGTGGCTGGAAGGGGAGAGGCACCTCATGTCAGCGCGACAAGGGCTCTGAGGGGATTAGCGAAGGTTAGGTCTATAAGGTTGGGCCTATGTGGGTCGGACAGGGGGTATTGTGTGTACCTTCTGGGGGTGTTGATACAGATGAAGCCTAGACTATCACCCCTCTGAAAGTAAGGGTCAGCTATATTTTCTTCTTGTGAGGAGGGTACACAGAGGGGATGTGTGATGGGGCTGTGGATGTTGAAGTCACCTACTGCCAGGTAGGGGACTTCGAGTGAGATAAAAATTCTTTCAGGCGGTGCCGTGTGAGGACATGGGTACCTGAAGCAGGAGTAAATATTTGCACGCCAAAAGCGAAGGTAGTCTGTACCAAAACAACCAAAAGGGGTGTAAATATCAATTTGCATGTAGTTCTCCACGTCCAGTGCGAATCCAGGAAGGATGGCGTTGTCTTTAAGAAACTCAAAGGAAATATAACTAGCTACCTTCAGCAGCGGCGAGGGGGGAGCAAAGGATTTGTACCTATTGAATGAAGGTAAAACACTCTTGGAGGAAGGGGGGTCTTGCAAAAACACAAATTGAGGAGGGTGGTGCCTCTCAAATGACAAAAAAGAGGAAAGAAACAAATCCCAGCATTCTAGGCTGTTGTGTTGAATGCGTACGATAGAGGGTAGAGGGGCCAGCCTTGCTGGTGTGTTGCATAGTTTATTAATCATCTCCGGAACATTTCTGACAATTGATAGGAGTGACTAGTGGCGCGTGGGCCCCTTGAGGGAGCAAGGTCTGTCACGCTTATTGGTTGCCTTGAGATAGCAGTTAGAGGACGCGGTGTGGTAGGGTCAGGATTAGGAGTTTGACAGGCTTAGGGAGTAGCGGGTGCTGGGACGCCATCTTCTACATCCATGGTCTCGTTACCGTTGTTCGATGAGGAGGAGTTGATTGATACCTCAGAGGCCGAGGGGTGAGGAGGGGGGATGGGACGGGTCTTGCATTCCTTTGCGTAGGCAGTATGGTCATCGCCACAGTTGGCACAGTGGGGGGGTGAGGTGGGGCAGCAGTAGTCAACCAAGAAGCCTGTTTTTTTTTTTTTTTTGTATTAAGTGCTTTGTATTATTCAACTACAGGGAACAAAGACTATATGGAGCGGTAGCTAAGGAAAAGAAAAAACCCCCTGTGTAAAGAAATCCAGCTCGGACCACCAGAAAAAACAATCATTCCAAGTGCCTCTGGTATAGAACCAACAGCACGATCTTACCGCGAAGACAAAAAACCCCTGCCAGCTGAGCTGACGACAAGAACATTTCACCAAACACAGTCAGCAGGAAACAACAGGAAAACCGGCCCCGAAAACTCCCCCTTGACAAGTAATAAAAGAAACCACATTAATATCTCAGAGTACTCTAACAGAAACCCAACCGTGAATATTCAGCCCAAAACTACGGAACACAGAACGGGGCGACAGTAAATACTAAAACCAAGCAAATCTATCATATTACTGCGTACCCCAAGCCGTCGACATCGTCCAAGAAGGCAGTGCAATACCATGACTGAGTATAAGAAAGGGCTGTGGCCGAGCCAAGCCACAGCGATGGGCTGGACCCAGGGGAAAGTAACAGTAAGAGTGCCAGCTAATGAGAGGATCTTTGGCTATAACCGGGTCAAAAGACGAAACAGAACAGAGGAGAGGAAGGGTAGACCCAAGTATGGTAGAAATTATCGGAAACGTGTGTGTGTCTGACTAGGCAGCCTCGAGTGAAACGTAATTGAAGAGACCAGATAAATCGATCGTAGCTTGATGAAAGGTTTTCTCTTACTGTGAACTGTGATCCCAGCTGTCTGTAACATGGACGCGAGGGTGTTGCCGACCGTCCAAATGCTGAGCGAAGACGGAAAAGAAAGGCGAAAGGGGGAATGGGACAGGCCCTAGGAAATGGGTGCCCATATCCGAGTTCATTATAAGGGGGATGCAGTTCACTGAGAGCGCAGGAGGTGGATATTGACGATGATTTCTCGTGGTGTTGAGATTTCAATTGCTGGGTGTGTAGAGGAGATGGTTCATGGTCAACCAAGAAGGCTTTTTTATTTTTTTATTTTTTTATTTTTTTATTTTTTTATTTTTTTATTTTTTTATTTTTTTATTTTATATCATTCATTCATTGTTTTAAGGTACAAAAAGGTTCATGTAGCGGTGGCTATGGAAAAAACAAAACCTATAAAGCAAAAACAAACAACAAAAGAAACCATTTCCCACACCTTGTAAGTACTAAGTAAAGAAGTCAAAAACCATCGACCTCGTCTATCAAAAACATAACTAATATAGGGAAATTCCAACATGCTACGCGAGTCACAAATTCTTACAAAAGAAAATATTACTTGCTGAGCTGTAGGCCGGGCCGTAGGGTGAGGGAGAGGGGGGATGTCTGTAGGTTGGGGCTCAGATGGTAGGATGCGTACTATGGGGGTGGCAGGGCGTCACTAGGGGGAAACCCGGCTTGAGTGTCTAGGATGGAGCGCCGGAGGGCTGAGAGGGCGGGGGGAGGTTGCAGATTGGGCTCTCGGGCAATAGACTTTCGACTGCACTTAGGTGGCGGTGTCTGGCATCAGCTCTGGCTGGGCATTGTAGGATGGCGTGTTCGAAGGTTTCTGGGGCTTCTTGAAACTAGGGCAGGAGGATGGGCAGCTGGGGTCGTCGCGCCAGGTGGGGTGGGCTAGGAGGTAGCTTTTACCGGATCACATTTGATGTATGCGGCTCGCAGCAAACTTGTTGAGACCCATGAATGTGTGGGGGGCCAAGGAGGTGGCGCATGGGTACTAGGATAGGGCTGGGAGGGAGTCTTCCCAGTCCTGCAGGAGTCGGGCTCGGGACCTTGCTTTGAGTGCGGCAGAGGTTCAGACCATGAGGGTCAGGGGAGAGATGTCCTCTGGAGCGGGGAGGGCGGCTTTCGCAATTTGAGGGAAATGCGAGAACCCCTCTGCCAGGGGGAAGGCGATGTGGGCGAGCTCGTCGATGGGCAGGTGTCTCCTAGTGGGAGGGGAGGGTACCGGGGTTTTGCAGTGGAGGGGCCGGTACATGGGCGCTAGGCCACTAGTCATCGGCCGACAGCTGTCGGGGGCTCTGAAGTTTGACAGCAAGGGAAACGTGGGCGGAAGGCGGACGGATGCAGGGTTCAAGGAGGGAGGCAAGCAGCAGATCCTAAGAGCTTCTGTGCGTCTATTGTGCCAGCAGTATGGGCCGAGCGGGGGGAGGGAGGATTCCCTGGCCAGTATGGGGATGGGTGTGGCGAAAAAACAATTGGTGGTCCATCTCTGGACTCTGTGCCAAAAGGAGTTCATGAGGTTGGTCGAGCGGGTGTTAGGGACGAGGAGGTCCACCCTGTAGGTGAGGATTGAGAGGATGAGCCCCATGGCAAGCCGGTGTGTAAGGAAGGGAGGGACTCCCGCCCCAGGTGAGGTGACCCTCTTTAGGAAGGCAAAGGCAGCGCTGGTCAGGGCCAGGCATCTTTCAAAGTGGTGGATGGAGTTTAGGGGAGGGGAGAACCAGTAGCCGAGCCATCTCACTACTTGGGAGGGGTGGAAGATCTGGTCGTTGAGGGTGACAGGTTGGTTGGATCTGGTGGTGCCCCTCTGGCTCGGGGTGCGCCAATGGATAAGTTCCATTTTCGGGATGGAAAAGGCAACCCCCAATGCGGTGGCGTGTTGGGAGAGGGATGCAAAGAGGCTTTGTAGGCGGCGTACGTTAGACCGGTAGGAGGGGGAGGAGACTGTGAGGGCGAAGTCGTCGACATACGAGAGTATATGGCCCCCTCTGATGTCATAGTGGAGGAGTGCTACATATCTAAGGAAAACCAAGGGGGAGATGGTGGACCCTTGTGGAGTCCCCACCATGACGGGTGCTGGGGTCTTAGGGGAGCCCTGATAGATCAGGGTGCACTTCCGTTCCGCGAGGAAGGAGGAGACCCAATCGAGCATGTATTTGGGGGTGCTTTTATCCAGGAGGCGTTTTCTGAGGGTGAGGGCATCGATGTTGTCGAAGCCGGCCTTGATGTCGAGGAAGAGGGAGGAAACCATGCGGTGGGTGCGTTGGAGGGTTTTGACTAGGGGTACGAGGGTGGCGCAGGCCTCGAAAGTGCCTAGGCCAGGGACCGATCCACCTTGGTTGAGTTGATGCAGGCCTGATGACCGGGCAAGGGAAATGAGGTGGGCCTTCATGATATTTTCTAGGATCTTGGAGACTGTTTTTAGGAGGACTATAATGCAGAAGGAGGCTGGAGAGTCGTAGGAGGCCTTGCAAGGTTTGTGCAGAATGAGGGCGTTGGCTGTCTGGAGTGTGGGGGGGCTCAGGAGGTCTAGGAGGATTTTCGGGCAGCGTTTGTGGACGTTCTTCCACACTGAGTATGGGATTTTGTCCGGCCCGGGGGCCAAGGAGGGACAGGATTTGGCTAGGGCCAGGGAGATTTCTTCTCGGGTGAGGGGAGGAGCGTCAGGTATGGGGGAGAGCCTGCCCCTGGGGGGGGCTTCTGCTATCGGTGGGAAAAAGTGGGTGAGGAGGGCATCGTTGATGGAGGTGGGGTCATGAGCGTCTGGGAGAGCGGGGAAGCGAATAGCCTGTTGTGGGGCCACTAGCTTCTTGGCTGTCCATATGTTGTGTGTAGTGGTATTGGCGAGAAAGTCGGCCCAGTAAGTAGCCTTGGCCCGTTTGATGGATTTGAAGTACCTGTTCCTGGAGAGCTTGGCGGTAGCTCTCGCCTGCTCTGTCCGCAGAGACTTGGCTTTTCTCGTGGCCTTGTTGTATTCTTTGCGGAGGGAGGTTAAGAGGGGGGTCCACCAGGGCTTGGACCTGGTGGAGGGTCGTGAAATTGGAGCCACCGTTCTGAGTGCGGAGATGAGTCAGGCGAGGGATGCTGAGAACCAAGAGTCGAATTGCTGGGTGGATGGGTGCAGAGGAGGGGGCGGGACCCGGAATTCCTTGAGTTGGGCTTCCAGGGCCACCCAATCCAAATCGTCCCATTTGGGTTGGGGGGGCGGGGTTCGGCGGAATGGGGGTGAGAGAGAGATGGAGATGGGAAAGTGGTCAGAGCCAGTGGAAGGGAGAGCAGAGGTGTCCAAGTTATATGCGAAGGTGGTCATGAGGGAATTGGTAAAGGCCAGGTCAATAACGCTAGGCCTATGGGGGCCGAAGAGGGGATAGCGAGTGTATACCCCCGGTGTGTTGATGTAGACGAAGCCGAGGTCGTCAGCTTTGTCCAAATAGGAGTCGGCGATAGCGGCTTCCTGAGAGGAGGACCCGCGGAGGAGGTCGGTGTGTGGACTGTGGATGTTGAAATGACCCACTACCAGGCAGGGGACGTCGAGTGGGGTGAAGATTTGGTCAGGTCGCACCGTGTGGGGTTGCGGGTACCTGGAGGAGGAGTATATATTTGTTAAGCGAAAGTACCGATATTTGGTACCGAAGCAACCAGTTGGGCTGTGTACGTTGATGTGTATATAGTCGCTCGCGTCCGGCAGAACCCTGGCACAATGGTATTGAACTTTAAAAGTTTCATAGAAATGTAACAGGCCACCTTGGGGAAGGGCGAAGGGGGGGCGAAGGACTTATACCCATTGAAGGAGGGCAGAAAGCCTTTGGAGGATGGGGGGTCTTGCAAAAAAACCATTTGTGGCAGACTGCGTATTGGAAACTACGAGAAAAGGGAAAGAAACACATCCCAGCTTCCCAGGCTGTTGTGTTGAATGAGTGTGAACTGGAGCTGAGGGGCCAGCCCTTCGGTAACATTAAAAGGTTGTGGGCTAATCATGGCGGGGACGACCCCGACGGTTGACAGGAGTAACATGGGGCGCGGGGGGGCCTGAGGGAGCAGGGTCCGCCGCGCCTGTTGACGGCGCCGGAATGGCTGTTAGAGGGCGGGGGGCGCTGGGGTTAATGTTAGCGGTCGGGCGGGTCTGGGGAATAGTGGGGGCTGGCCCGCCATCTTCTTCCACATCCATGGACTCTTGACTGTCCGAGCATGAGGAGGAGCCAACCGACTCTGGCAGGGCCACTGGTCGAGGGAGGGGGATAGGGCAGGCTTTGCAGTCCGTGCCATAGGCAGTTTGGTCATCCCCGCAGTTGGCAGAGTGGGGGGGGGAGGTGGGGCAGGTGGGGTTCTGGCATCTATGGGCCGCCTTGGTATGGTGGAGGGGACAAAGGGGGCAGGAGGGGTGTTTCTGTTTGCACCGGGTGGCAGCGTGGCCGAAGCGGCAACAGTTGGCGCATTGGGTGTAACGGTTGGCGGAGATAGCTTTCTCCACCTTGAGGCGGTTGGAGTAGAGGAAGATTGAAGGAGTAAGTGTTGGAACGTCGTCAGGGTCAATGGAGAAAACCACTGAGAGCACTTCCTTAGCGGTTCGAGTAGCTCGGTCAGGGTTAAGGTACCTGGCCGACTTGATCTGGACCTCTTTCGCGAAGCCAATAGAGTTCTTGAGATTGGGAAAGAGTTGCTCGTTGTCTTCGGGCATCTCATCGGTGGGGATGCTGTGTATGACCAGCTGTATAGCGGTCGGGGTAAGGCAGAAGAGGAGCCAGGAGTTGTCTCCTATAGGGAATGCCTAGTTGAGGCGTCTTGTGAGTACTTCAAAGTAGGGGGCATAGGAGGAAGCGGGCATGTGTAGGTCAGTGCAGGTGAGCGAGACTGCGCCGCAGTCATTGACCTTGGCGAAGAACCCCTTGGGGTGGAGGCAGTGGGATTTGGTGAGGACATTAGCGACAATGTCAGGGAGGGAGTGGGAGATACGTCCTGATAGGGGGTGGGGGGCCGGGGCAGAATGTGGTGCGTAGAACCGTCTGGAGGCGAAAGGGAGTGGGGCGGGAGTCCTTAAGGACTTGTCCTCATTGCGTGCAACCTCTGTTGCCTTCGCTTGTCTAGGATTTTTGCCTCTGCTTTTGCCGCCGGAGCCGGCCGCCTGGGCGTACTATGGTTGATTCTTGAGTTTGTAATCTGGGTGTAGGGTGCCGTCAGTGAAAACTGATAGGTCATATTCTCCGGTGCAGAATGGCTCCACTTCCCCGGAGTGGGGGAAGGCCTTGGCGTAAAGTTCGGGGTTGCTGAACATTTTCCCAAGTTGTCTGTCATAGTAGTGGCAGTGGACTGAGAGGTCCGCTGGAGCAGGGTGGGGGGGAGGGGGCGAGGGAGTGAGGGGTTTTTGCTGGGTGGGGGGACCCTGTGGGCCAGTGCGAGCGGCAGGGGTGGGAGGCTGTGTCTTTTTTTCAGAGGGGGGGGGGTGGGTGGGTAGAGCAGGGGTGGGGGCTGCGACTCTATGTGACAGGTAGCGTAGAGAGGCATTGATTGGGGCGAGGTCCTCCGGTGTAATGAAGGCGTTTGTTATGTGGGAGGAGAGATTGTGGATCTATATATGGAGTTCGCCGTTCTCATACCTGAGATCGTCAAGTTGCTTCATGATGCTTTCGAGCTGGGAGGTGATTGCTATGATGCTGGAGACCGTTGAGCAGAGAATGGAGAGGATGGATCCTTCGCCTGGGGTGATGGATTGAAGACTGGAATCGGAGAGGTCGGGGACCAAGTTGGGGGAAAGACGTAGCTCGTCCCTCGTTTGTCGGAAGATATCTGCGAGGAAGTCTAGCGCGGGGGAGGGCCTGGGGATCGGCGAGGGGGACTGGGGGATTTGCGCCTGCTGGCGTGTGGACGCTCGTGAGATGGCACTAGCCAGAGCTTGGTTGCCTGGGGGGATGGGTGGTATTTCTGACATGGGACGGAGAGGGGCGGGGGGGGGTGCTGGCATGTCTCCCGGAAGCAAAACGGGTTTGTAGAAGAGTTTATAAATGTAGGGGGGGGAAAGTAGAGGGCGAGAAGCTTGGTCAACCAAGAAGGCTATAAGGACATCTTTTTGTATCCGTTCTTCCCACAACACTATCTCTCGTGACTGATACCTTCCCATCACGCGATCCTATGACTAATAACGAGTCATAGTGTGAAATCCATCAGCTGACTCCTATGAGTCACTGCGCAAAAACCAAATAATCAATCAAAGTACAATAAACAAGTTATTTGCGCAACTTGTATCACATGCGTAAAACCCATAACTCATAACTATGAGTCATGTGCGAAAGTCATAATCATATGACCACAATCGTGAATCATGTCAAAACAATACATCAATGATAACAAAGGAATGATATGCTATTGCGTTGTTTTATGCAATACTACACCCTATGACTCACAAGCGTGAGTCATGTAAAAACCTGTCTTGTCTAGTCACCATTTGTGACATAGCACCCTCTCCCCCTAGCATCAGTTCTACGATACTCAAACTCCTAAGTCTATCACCCTCCTGCCCAGGTGCCTCACTTCTTGTTGTCTCCTCCGAACAATATCTTCCTAGTCTCGCTATCGTTTGCAGGCTTTCCCGGTCCAGAATTGTTGCCCTTTCCAACTTTTCACTCTCCTCACCAACCAACCTTGTCCTCACCCTTTCTCTTGCTTTCCTTGTCTTCTCATCCCTCTTGTTAACTAGTTCTTGTTTACCCCCTTCCTTCGGGTAGTAGCTGGCTTGGATTTTCTCATTCTTGTAGAGCTGACAGTTGTCTTTAAAATATTGTTCCCAATTTTTCTTGACGTGTTCTTCATTTGATGATTTTTCCTTCTTTTGTGATTCTTGAGGGTACTACTCTTGTCCTTGTTGTTTGCTTAGGTGCACGAAGTACCCATCGTTGTAGCATGCCGTCCACAATAGTCTATTGTATGTTGCTGTCATAACAGCTTTCCTTTGTCTTTCATTCAGTTCCTCCATTGACATGTTGTAGCCTAGGCTAGTAGGCAGAAATAGTCCTGGGCTGATATCCCAGTCCTTCCAGCCTTGGTTTGATTTGAGCTCGACCCATTCTTGCCTTGCCTAGGTATTATTGGTGGAATTATTGGACTGCATATTATGCATTGTTGAAATTATTTGCGGGGTAGTAGACTTTATTATTTTCTGGTAAATATGCTTTCCACTTAGCTCTGTATTGGAGCTTTCTGTAGTGGAGTCGAGAGTCAATACTTTTGTCGAGTTGGTATTCTTGTTCGCCTTCGATTTCGATATGGGGAAGAGGTTCTTATATCTTGGAGGGAAATCAGTTTTCTTCATAAGTCTCGAGGAGTGAGATGTTGAATATATTGTGTATCACTATTGACGGCACTAGGTCCAGCCTATAAGCGCTAGTTCCAACCTTCGCCAAGATTTTGAATCATCTGATTTTCTTCTAGTCCAATTTCTTTGGAGGTCCCATGACCTTGATATTGGGTGGTAGAAACTACACTATATTGCCTGATTGTAGGTTCAGATCAGGTTTGCAGTACTGATTATACTATTCCTTCTATCATAGTCGGGCTGTAACCATTTCTTCTAGTTTCAATTGACTTCCTTATATCAGATGACCCATCATCTCATATTTGGGGTTGATTCCATAGTTTGCAAAGAATGGTATGCTCTTGATTATTTCCTGATAACTGTTGTTGTATACAAATTCTGCAAGCGGTAGATATCTATACCAATCATCTTGTGGGTACTTGATATATGTTCATAAATATTATTCCAATATCACGTTCGTCCTTTCAGTTTGTCCATCCGTTTGAGGATGGAATACCATGCTTGATCTTCATTCGATTCCGACTTCCTCTGTTGTTCTCTTCCATATGTCTAATATGAATAGCGTTTTTCTGTCCATGATAATATCCTGTGATAATCCGTGTAGCCTGATAATTTCTCTCATGAAGAGGTTGGTGAACTGCCGTGTATCCATATCCTTGTTGCAGGGAATGAAATGACTCATTTTGGTTAGGTGGTTGATAACGACTAGTATCATATCATATCCTTCCAATTTTGGAAGGTTTATGATGAAATCCATCCCGATTGATTTTCAAGCTCTGTCTAGTGCTTTATTTAACTATACGAGTCCGTATCGTGCATCTCATACGACTTTTGTTCTCCGCTCTATGTCGTAATTTTTGACATATCTTTTGATTTTTTCCCTTATCTTTGGCCAGTAGTATCGTCTGCTGATGAGTTTGGAAGTTTTGGCCGTTCCCCCATGTCCCGCTTGTGGTTAGTCTTGGTGTTTGGAGATAAGAGTGATTCATATCTCTTCCTGCTCCAGAACCCATATCTTCCCTTGATATTATAGCTATCCATCCTTCTATTGGCATAGTCCTAATGCCACTCCTCTTAGTTCCTTCTCTCCTGTTTCTAGCGCTTATTTGATTGCTCCGATTCCTTCACCTATTCTTGATGCTTCTTGTATCCTTTCTTCATCTTTGTCCTGCAACTCTGCTAGTTCCATTTCTTCGATTGCTGTTTCCTCCTAGTATTGTTCCTTTGGCAGTAGAATTCCCTCTCTTATTGATAGGTGTTTCTCCTTGAGAGTTGGTATATCTCCTCTACTTCTTATTAGGGCGTCGAGTTTTCCTCCTTCCTTTCCTGGTCGGTATTCGATTCTGAAGTCATATTGACTCAGTTTCTGTACCCATCATACTTGTTGATCAGTTAAGACTTTTGTTGTCATGAATGTTGTCAAGTTCTTATAATCGGTAAGATCTCGAATATGATATCGACTGCCTTTCGTATATCATCTCCAGTCTTGGAATGCCTGAACCACCGCTAATAGTTCCTTGTCATGTACATCGTAGTTAAATTGAGCATCTTTTATTACTTTAGATCAATATGCCACTTCTCTCCACTTTCTATCTTTACATTGTTGCGATAGTATACCCAAGCATACGTATTTTGAAGCCTTAGTTTCGATCTTTCTTGGTCAGTACGGATTGAAATATGCCAGTACTGTAGTCATGGTGAGTGCCTTTTGTAGTTAGTTGAATGCCTTCTGTTGTTCGGCCTCAGATTTCCATTTGCCATCATATTTCTTGTTTGTCCATTAGTATAGCGGTCTTGCTATTCTGCTGAATCCTTCTATGAATCTTCTGTAGAAGTTGCAAAATCCTAGGAATCATTGAATTTCTGTTTTTGTCTTTGGTGGTTGCTATTCCCATATTGCCTGAACCTTAACTATGTCGACCTTTACTCCTTCTTGGCTGACCACGAACACTAGGTATTCTGTTTCCATTTTGTGGAATTCGCATTTCAATAGCTTGACTTTCATTCCTGAATGTCGAAGAGCTTCCAGTATGTTCTTAATGTCCTTCCAGTGTCGTTCTAAGTTGTCTGAATATATGAGAATCTTGTCTAGGTATACTATACAATACATGTTAATATATTGTAGTAGTACTCTGATAATCCACTTTTTGAATGCTGCCGGTATATTGCAAAGTTCAAATGGTACTACCAAATATTCATAAGTCCCCAACTTGCTGCTGAAAGTTGTCTTATATTCGTCTCCTTCTCAGATTCTGATATTGAGTTTGGCATCCTTAATGTCCAGCTTAGTGAAGTACTTGGCCATACTTAGCAGATCCAACTCCTCTCTAATCAGTAATAGTGGGTATCGATCCTTCTTTATAACTTCATTAAGGCCTCTGTAATCCACGCAGAGCCTCAAAATTCCATCCTTTTTCTTGACAAACATAATTGATAATGCCTTTCTGGCCGTCACTTCTCTTATACATCCTCTCGGTTCATTTTGCTTGATGTATTTGTGTAGTTCCTGGATCTTGTCATAGCTGAGTGGATAAATTTTCTTGTCAGGTACCTTCTTTCCTGATTCCAAGTGGATGCCGAGGTCAATCCCTTCCCGATATTGTAGTAGGGTTGTCTTTTCTCCTTTCTCAAACACATCGAGATATTCATGGTATTTCTTCAGTATCATTTCTTGGAGAGTCTGTTTCTCTTAGTCCTTTTTCTTTTGTTTCTCTTTGATGGCCAATTCGGTACTGATGTTGATCTTTTCCAAGTAGATCTCGTCTTGTACAGGATCACATCTTAAAATGCCTGTTGTTTCTCCTCTCTTGTGGAAGCTTCCAAATGCTTTGGCCTATATTTCGCTGATGTTAATCGGTTTCTTGTTTTCATTGTCATTTTTTGATTCGTTTGTACTTTTGAATCCTTTGGTTTCTTGGGTGGTCCTTCTCAGCTTATAGACTTCATGTAGTTCCTCAGTGTTAATCATCTTGATAATCAGTTGTGCGATCTGATTGCCTTGTTCCACCTGGGACTGGTTGGCTCCTTGGTTGGCCAAGCTCACCTTGATTTCCCCAGTATAATTTGCATCTATTACCCTCGTATTGGTTGTGAGTCTGTGCTTGAGTGCTAGACCACTGCGGGGAGTGATGCATCTGGAGGTCTTGCGAGATAGCCTGAAGGCTATTCCGGTTCGGACCACTTTTTGTTCTCCTCTGAGGATTCACAGTCGCTCGTTAGTAGACAGATCGTGTACTACCGCCCCTTCCGATCCCCTTGGTGGCTCTTAGCCTCAGGGTATAACTTGTGAACTTGGACTCCTTCTTCCCTTTCAACCTGTACCTCTGAGTACTTTGTAATAAAGTTTTCTTCTAGGGCTTGGTCTTCGGGTACCGCCTATGCAACAGGCAAATTGTGAAGAGACTATGTCGTACATTGTTCACAATTGAATGTGATCTTCTTCTGATTGCAGTCAATCGTGGGATTATGCGTTCGTAACCAGGGCATTCCTAAGATGACTTTATGGTTCTGGAGAATTGCCATCTGAAAGGTTGCCAATTCTCTATCGCTGTTGATGTCTATAAATACTTTCACTATATGGGTTACTGGACCTATAGCACTTAGTTTCCCATCTGCAAAATAAATTTCCCTCCTTTTCTTGGCCTTTATTTTTGTGATTCTGTGTTTTGTGCATATGCCTTCATCAGTGAAGTCTTTAGTAGGCCTTGAATCGATCATCGCTTTGATTGTAACTGACTCTTATTATCTGTGTAGTGGTATCTTGATTATGATATAATCGTTTTCCCATTCAAGTAATTTGTCTAGTTAAGTGCTACGTAGTAATTTTCCCAGATAATGGGTTTTTGTTCCGGTCTATCTCTTGTACCATCCTTTACTGTGAACTTTTATCGTTTTCTGACTGTTCATACTCCTGTTTAATCTTGATTTCCTTTATACTTTGTTTGACTGCCCAAGGTCCGACCCTTTTCTGAAATTGTCCTTGCTTCCTTATCGTGGTGTAGTTCCTTCAGTCTCTTGGTTTGTCGCAGTTTTGTACTATATTTCCTGTTCCTGCCCATTTGAGATATAGCTTTTCCCTTTTTCTTCTCTTGAACTCTTCAGGGTGAAGCCTTGATCGTAGTCTTATTGCATCCAAGTCTACTTGATCACCTTCCAAGGTATTATTGCTTGTTAGCTTGAATGTCCAGTTTAGATTACACAGAATGCTGGTCGTCCTTTCCATCATTCCTTTCTTCTGAATGTCTTTGACCGGGGCCAGTTTGGTCTCCTTTTTGATTCTCCATTTGGCCAATGTCTCCGTGTTGAAGAAGTCGCTACTGCCCATCCCTCATACTTCTTGGAGTATTGTGTTCATGCCTGTAAGCAGGCATTCTCCTCCTGTATAATCGTCCAAGTCTGCCTCCATTGCTGCTAATTGAAATGCATTCTAATATTCTCTCATGGATTTGTTTCCTTGTCATAGTTTTTGTATCTTAAGCCTTGCTTCTCCCATAGCGTCTATGGCTCCAAATTGATTCTTGATTTCGTCCACGAAAGCCTCCCATATTTCCCATTCGTGGGAGATTCGTCCTTCAGTATATGGCAATATCCATAGTCCTGCATCTCCTCTTACGAGACTCAAAGTGTAAAGAATTCTGTCAGTGTGATGGCCTTCAATCCACTCCACCACTGTGAAGTACACTTTGAGCTGTGCTACCCATCCTTGTAGTTTGGTTTGATCTCTAGTAAATATTGCTAGTTCTTTGATCTTTGGTTTTCCAGTACATCCTGTGAGATTCGTAATATTTTGGTATAGTTGTTCAGTGTTGATTTCTGGTACCTGAGCACCGGTATTTGCCAGTACCTGCCGTCTCTTCTCCGGCCGTGGTTGCTGTTTCTGTTGCTAGCGATATTATATTTTCTTGTTATCCCGCCGGGTAGTATAGTTGCTTCTGACCCTACCGGTGATGCAGGTTCCGGTGTTTCTGAGCTTGTTGCCCTTGATTCCCCTAATGTCTAGTCAATTGCTTCCTATACTGCGGTGATGTCGAATGTTGCTACTTGAATCTTATCCTCCTCGTGTGGTGACTCTATCTTATCTGTTCTGGGGTAAGTGCTGCTATGCTAGATGTAACCAAATGTTACAATCCTCTTCCCTTCGGGCGATACTTGCAGCAGGTAACCACTATTCCTAATAGCGATTATACTTTCTTGATTTGTACAACTGATGATAGCTGAGTATACAGACTCCTGTCTTGTACGATAGATCGCTAAGCTCGTGAGAGACACTATATTCTGAGCCCGGTAGTACAAGATATAGAGATGAAAGTATATTCTAGAAAAGTAGCTTAGATGGTTGCGTGAAGAACTCTCAACCAAGAAGGCCCCTTTTGTTCTTTTTTTTTTTTATATCATATACCATTGTTTGAACTACTAGGGTACAAGAAGTACGTGCAGCAGTGAGCTATGATAAAGTAAAATTCTTTGTAAAAAGAAACTCTCCTCGGACTACCAGAAAAAACCATCATTCCAATTCCCTCGGGTTTGGAACTAATTGTACATTCTCGTGACGAAAACAAACAGTCCCTACCGGCTAAGAAGACAATAGAAGCAGCACATCAAATATAACAGATAGGAGACAACAGGAAAACTGGACCCGAAAACTCCCCCAAGATAAAATAATAAACGAAACCAAATTAATATCCTAGAGTACTCTAAGAGAAACCCGACTATAAAACCCTAGCCAAAACTAAGAAAATACCAAACTAGGAGCCAGAAACGGCTAAAACCAAGCAAGTCCAGCACATTACTCCGTAACCAATGATATTGACATCGTCCAAGGAGGGAGTGCAATACCATGACCAAGTGTAACCGAGGGCTATGGCTGAGCCGAGCCACGGGGTAGGAGGGTGGAGCAGGCTCGGGGGAAAGGGGTGTAGTAGGGTACCACCCCGTGAGTGGATATTTGGCTGTAACCAAGCCACAGGATGAGACCGAGTGGAGGAGAGGAGGAGTTTACCCAGGACGGTGATGTAGGAGCCAAGAACTACCAAGGGGTCATGATTTTTCACGATACGACTGTACCGACTGAAACGTTCAGGAGGGAGTGCAATACCAGAAAGCAAGGCCACCAGTACCACTACTTCACAGATCGCCAGAAGCTAAACGATGACAGACTGGGATAATGAGGGGTTGCCGACCATGGAAATGCTAAGTAAGAATGCAAAACAAAAGTGGGAGGTGGGAAGGATGGAGTTGGGCTGCCCATATAAGTGCGCTAGGAAGATGCAGTTCACTAAGAGTGTGGGGGGGTAGTGGATCTGACGATGATTTCTCATAGTGTTGGGATTTCAATCGCCGGGTGTGAGGAGAAGATGGTTCATGTTTCAACCAAGAAGGCCATTTTCTTTTTTTTTTGTATTATGTGTTCATTGTTTTAAGGTCCAAAAAGTTTCATATAGCGGTAAGCCTTAGAAAAAACAAAACCTATAAATCAAGAACAAACAACAAAAGAAACCATTTCCCACCCCCTGATAGTACTAAGTAAGGAAACCTAAAACTTTGGACCTCGTCTATCAAAAATAAAAACATATAGAGAAGTTACACGACCCAGCCCAACTCCTATTCTACAAAAGAAAATACAAAATTGCAGTCATGGTCATTATAGTGGGTGGGAGGGAAGGGGAGAGTCATTGTGCTGGGTGGATGGGTGCCTGACGGGGTTCTTAAGGGGAGGGCGGGGGGGTTTCGCTAGAGGGAAAACCTGTCTGAGTGTCTACAATATAGCGGCGGAGCACTGAGAGAGCGAGGGGTAGGTTCCAGATTGGGCTCTCAGGCGAGAAGTTGTCTACAGCACCTAGATGGCGGCGTCTGGCCTCAGCCATGACATGGCAGTTGAGGATAGCGTGTTCGAAGATCTTTTGGGCTTCTTGATACTGCGGGCAGGTGGTTGGGCGATCTGAGCAGTTGCGCCAGGTAGGGTGAGCCTTGAGGTAGCTTTTTCTAGAGCGTATTTGGTATATATGGCTAGTGGCAAACTTG
Organism: Tuber borchii; assembly: GCA_003070745.1. Classification (NCBI taxonomy): domain Eukaryota; kingdom Fungi; phylum Ascomycota; class Pezizomycetes; order Pezizales; family Tuberaceae; genus Tuber; species Tuber borchii. The sequence continues at coordinate 107,476 of NESQ01000133.1, read as the reverse complement.
TCTAAACCCATGAGCGGGTGGGGTGTCAGGGAGGCCGGGTAGGAGTAGGTAAGGGGGTCAGGAAGGAGGTTTCCCAATCCAGGAGTAGGAGGGCTCAGGCAATATTCTTGAGGGTGGTGTAGGTACGTGTCATAACGGGAGGGGGGGGTATCTCTTCGGAGGCTGGAGTGGCCGTCTTCGAAATTAGCGGAAAACAAGAGAGCCTATGTGCCAGTGGGAAGGCAATGTAGGCGAGGTTATCCATGGGGAGGTGTCTCCTTAAGGGGGGGACTGGTACCGGGGTTTTCCAGTGGAGAGGGAGGTAGACTGATGCAAGGCCAACTGTGAGCGGTTGGGAGTTGTTCGGAGCCCTTAATACTGACAGTGAAGGGAAAGAGGGCGGGAGGCATGCCGCCAGCAGGTTGAGGGTGGGGGGTGAACGGCGGATCCAGAGCGTGGCGATGCGTCTCTTGTTTCTGAAGTAAGGGGCAAAAGGGGGGAGGCAGGACTCCATAGCTAGTATGGGCATGGGCATAGCGAAAAAAAAGTTGGTAGTCCATCTTTGGACCTTGTGCTAAAAGGAATTCATCCAGCTAGTAGAGCGTGTGTTTGGAGTGAAAAGATCAGCCAGTGATTGAGGATTGGGAGGAGATGTCCCATGGCGAGTCTGTGGGAAAGGAAGGGCCGAACCCCAGCTCCAGGGGAGGCGAACCTTTTCACGAAGGCAAAAGCTGGGTTTGCCAGGGCCAGGCGTCTTTTGAAGTGGTGGATAGAGTTAAGGGATGGGGAGAACCTGTATCCAAGTCTTGTTACTACATGTGCAGGGCGGAAGATTTGGTCGTTGAGAATGATGGGTTTTTTGGATTGAGGGGAGTACCTCAGGCTCTGGGTACGCCAGTGGTTAAGTTCTGTTTTTGGGATAGAGAAGGAGACCCCCAAGGCGGCAGCTCGCCGTGAGACGCAATCGAAAAGGCTTGGTAGGTGCCGTATGTTGGACTTATAGGATGGGGAGGAGACTGTGATGACGAAGTCGTCGACATAGGATAGCATGAGGCCTTCCTGTATGTCTGCGTGGAGGAGCAAAAGGTAAATAAGAAAAAGTAGTGGGGAGATGGGGGACCCCTGGGGGGTTTCCACTGTGATGGGTTCGGGAGTTTTAGGAGAGCCTTAGTAGACCAGGGTACACCGGCATCCGGAGAGAAAGTAGGAGACTCAGTCGACCATGTATGTGGGGGTTCTTTTTGCTAGAAGCAGTTTCTCTGAGGGTGGAGGCGTTGACATTGTCGAAACCTCCCTTGATGTCGAGAAAGCGGGAGGATACCTTCCGGTGAGTGCGTTGGAGTGTCTTAATTTCGTGGATAAGTGTGGCGCAGGCGTTAAAGGTCTCTAGACTGGGGACCGAGCCGTACTGGTTGGGGTGTAGCAGGCCTGATGACCTGGCATGGGAGAAGAGGCAGGCTGCCATAATTCTTTTCAGGATCTTGGAGACAGTTTTTAGGAGAACTATGATGCGAAAAGAGGCCGGCGAGTCGTAGGAGGCCTTGCCAGACTTGTCCAGCACAACACCGATGGCGATTTTAAGCAAGGAGAGTGGTAGCCATAGGATAGGAGGGGGCCTAGAAGGTCAAGGAGGATGCTGGGGCAGTGTCTGTGAACATTCTTCCAGAATGAGTAGGGAATTTCGTTTGGGCCGGGGGGTGAGTAGGGGGAGGACTTCGCCAGAGCGAGGGAGATTTCTTCCAGAGTGAGTGGTGGGGTGCCTGGGAGGGTGGACAGCCTACCCCTGGGGGGGGCTCAGTTTTTGGGGGAAAGAAGTGGGCGAGGAGGGTGTTGTTAATAGAGATGGGGTCTTGTGCGTTGGGGAGGAAAGGAAAATAAGCAGCCTGTCTAGGTGCCATAAGTTTCTTGGCTGTCCAGATGTTGTCGGGGGGTTATTTTGGCCAGAAATTCTACCCAGTAGGACGCTTTGGCCCATTTGATGGCTTCAAAGTAGCCATTTCTCGAAAGTCTAGCGGTGTCTATCGCCTGCCGGGTAAAGAGTCGCTTGGCCTTTCTTGTAGCCTTGTTGTTTTCCTTGCATAGGTTGGTTATAGGTGGGGTCCACCAAGGCTTTGACTTGGCAGAGGGGCATGAGGTGGGTGCAGCCAATCTAAGGATAGAGGTGAGGCCGAAGAGGGACGTTGTGAACCAGGAGTCAAATTGTTTGGATGGAGGGGTGGGTAGGTGGAGGGGGGGCATAAAAGCTCTTGAGTTGGTCTTCTATGGCCAGCCAGTCCAGCTCGTCCAATTTGGGTTGAGGGGATATGTGGTATCAGTGGGGGGGCGAAAGGGAGATGGAGATTGGAATATTATCTGACCCGGTCGAGAGGAGGGAGGAGGCGTCCCATGCAAACTCGCAGGGGGTCATGAGAGTGTTAGCTAAAGCTAGGTCTCTAACACTAAGTCTGTGTGAGCCGGAGAGGGGATAGCAGGTCTAGATCCCACTCAACCAAGAAGGCCTTTTTTCTTTTATTTTTTGTATCATGTATTCATTGTTTTAACGTACAAAAAGCTTCATGTAGCAGTAGCTATTGAATAAACAAAACCTCTAAATCAAAAACAAACAAAAAAAGAAACCATTTCCCACACCTCGATAGTACTAAGTAAAGAAGCCCAAAACCATTGGCCTCATCTGTCAAAAACATAACTAATATAGGGAAATTCCAGCGTACTACACCAAACATCTTGTATATGAGAGAACATCTCTGTCGCAAAGGCGGTTTTAGGGAGGGGGGGAGCCAGTGGGTCTGCAGGTTAGGTGCTATGCATGTCTGGTTTATATATCTAAAGGGAGGAAGGGGTGCCGTCGGGTCGGAACCCAGTCTGAGTATCTAGAATGAAATACCGGAGCACTTAGAGGGAGTGTAGTTGGTTCCATATTGAGCTCGTGGGTGAGAGGCTGTCCACCATAGTTAGATGGCGGTGTCTGGTATCAGCCCTGGCTGGGTAGTGTAGGACGGCGGGCTTGAAGGTCTCTGGGGCCTTTGGACACGGAGAGCAAGTGGATGAGCGATCCGGGTCATCGCACCAGGTGTAGTGGGCTTGTAGGTAGCTTTTGCTGGAGCATATCTAATGTATGCGACCAGCAGCAAACCTGTCCAGGCCCATGAATGGGTTGGGGGTCAGGGCGGCCAGATAGGAGTAGCCGGGGAGGGCCAGGAGGGAGGTCTCCCAGTCTTGGAGGAGCAGGGCTCGGGCCTTGTTCTTGAGGGCGGTGTAGATTCGGGCTATAAGGGCCGGGAGAAGTATCGCTTCAGAAGTGATATGGGCTATCTTGAAATCTGGGGGAAGCGCAAGAGCCCGCCAGCTAACAGGTAGGCGAGGTAGACGAGCTCATCAATGGGGATGTGCCTCCTTATTGGAGGGGAGGGCACCGGGGTCTTCCAGTGGAGTGGTAGATATATGAATGAGAGGCTGACAGTAAGCCGCCGGTTAGTGTCGAAGGGTCTGAATAATGATAGAGAGGGGAAGGAGGGCGGGAGGCGTGCCACCACGGGGTTCAGGGTGGGGGTTGAGCAGCAGATCCTGAGCGCGGCAACATCTCTCTTGTGTTTTCAGTATAGGCCTAGCAGAGGGAGGCAGGATTCCCTGGCCAGTGTCTGGATTGGCGTGGAGAAGAAGCAGTTCATGGTCCATCTCTGGACTCTGTGCCAGAAGGACTTCATTCAATTGGTCAAGTGGGCATTTGGGATGAGGAGGTCAGTGCAATAAGTAAGAATCGGGAGGAGAAGTCCCATGGTGAGATGGTGGGAGAGAAAGGGTCGAACTCCCGCCCCCGGGGAGGCGACCCTCTTCAGGAAGGCAAAGGCAGTATTGGCTAGGGCCAGACATCTCTCAAAGTGGTGGATGGAGTTCAAGAACGGGGAGAACTAGTATCCAAGCTATCTCACCACGTGTGAGGGGCGGAAAGTCTGGTCATTGATGATGATGGGCTGGTTGGATTGTGGGGAGAACCTTTGGTTCGGGGTGGGCCAATGGATTAGTTCTGTTTTAGGACGGAGAAGGAGACCCCCAAGGAGGTGGCACATCAGGAGAGCAACTCAAAGAGAGCTTGCAGGTGACAGACATTGGATCTGTAGGATGGGGGGGAGACGGTGAGGGCAAAGTCATCGACGTACAACACCATGAGGCCTTCACTTATGTCAGTATGGAGGGGTGATACGTAGATGAGTAAGAGTAAAAGTGAGATAGGGGACCCCTGTGGGGTCCCCACTGTGACAGGGGTAGGGGTCTTGGGGAGCCTTGGTAGACCAGGGTGCACCTTCATTCTGCGAGAAAGAAGTAGACCCAGTCGACCATGTATGCAGGGATGTTCTTTGCTTGGAGCCATTTGCGGTAGGTGCTGGCGTCGACATTGTCAAAACCTGCCTTGATGTCAAGAAAGAGGGACGACACCTTGCGGTGGGTGGGTTGGAGGGTCTTGACTTCATGTACGAGTGTGGGGCATGTGTTGAAAGTTACGTGGCCTGAGACTGACCCACATTGGTTGGGGTGTAGCAGGCTTGATAATCTGGCGAGGGAGAAGAGACGGGCAGCCATGATCCTTTCCATGATCTTGAAGACAGTTTTCAGGAGGACTATGATATGAAAGGAGGACGAGGAGTCATAGGAGACTTTTCCAGGCTTGTCCAGTACGACACTATTGGCTAGTTTGAGAGAGGAGGGGTGATAGCCGTAAACCAACAGGGGGCCTAAGAGGTCTAGGAGGATATCAGGATAGCGCTTATGTATGTTCTTCCAGACAGAGAAGGGAATCTCATCTGGGTCGGGGGCTGAGGAGGGTGAGAATTTGGATAGGGCCAGGGAGATTTCTTCCCGGTTGAGCGGGGGTGTGTCTGGCAGGGAGGAGAGTCTCTCCCTTGGCGGGGGTTCAGCCTTTGGGGGAAAAAAATGGATGAGGAGGGCATTGTTGATGGAGACAGAATCATGCGCTTCTGAGATGGAGGGGAAACGGGTAGCCTGTCACGGGGCAACGAGTTTTTTGGCTGTCCGGATGTTATCAGGGGTGGTTTTGAAGAGAAATTCTGCCCAGTAGGCTACCTTGGCTCGTTTAATGGCCTTAAAGTAGCCGTGCCTAGAGCGTCTAGCGGTTTCTGTGGCCTGTCCAGTACAGTGCTGCTGGGCCTTTCTCGTGGCGTTATTGTATTCTTTGCAGAGGGTGGTCAAGAGTGGGGTCCACCAGGGTTTGGATCTGGCAGAGTGGTATGGTTTGGGGGCAGCTGCCCTGAGTGTGGAGGTGAGGCAAGAAAGGGATATCGAAAACCAGGAATCAAACTGTTGGGTGGAAGGATGAAGAGGAGGGGGCAGGACACGGAAGTCCTTGAGCTAGTTCTCTATGGACGCCCAGTCCAGTTCATCCCACTTGGGTTCTGGGAGGGGGGGTGTGTCGATATTGGGGTGTCAGGGAGCTAGGGGTGTCAAGGAGATGCAGAGTGGGACATGGTCCGAACCTGTGGAGGGGAGGAAGGAGGCGTCCTATGCAAACGCAATGGGGGTCATGAGGGGGTTGGTGAAGGCCTGGTCTATAAAGCTAGGCCTATGGGTTCCAGAAAGGGGGTAGCAGGTATAGACCCCGCGGGTATTGATGCAGGAGTAGTCCAGGTTGTCGGCTCTATCGAAATAAAGCTCAGCGATCTTAGCTTCCTCTAAAGAGGGAATGCGTAGAGGGTCAGTTCTGCGGCTGTAGATGTTGAAATCGCCCACTACAAGGCATGGGGTATTAAGGGGGACCAAAATACGTTCAGGTGGGACCGTGTGAGATCGTTGGTACCTGGACTGGGAGTAGATATTTGTCAGGTGAAAGTAGGAAGTGTTAGTGCCGAAGCAGCCGTCGGGGGTGTGAACATCCATAGGTATGTAATCGCTCACGTCTGGCGTGAACCCAGGGAGAACAGTATTGAGCTTTAAAAATTGCATAGAAATATAGCAGGCCACTTTGGGGAGGGGCGAGGGTGGGGCGAATAACTTGTGCTCATTTAATGAGGACAGGAAGTCTTTGTAGGAGAGGGGGTCTTGTAAAAAAAAAAACTACGGCGGATGGCGTGTTTTGAACAACGAAAAAGGGAAAGAAACACACCCTAGCTTCCCGGGCTGTTGTGCTGAACGAATGTGATAGAAGGTAGAGGGTCCAGCCCGCCAGAGGGATTGTATGGTCTTTTAGCCATTGCGGGGGGGACCTCGACTGTTGACAGGAGTACCGGGGGGCGTACGGGGGCCTGAGGGAGCAGGGCCCGCCGCGCCTGTTGGGCGTGCTGGAATGGCGATTAGTAGGCAGGGGGTGGCAGGGTCGAGATCCGGGGATACATGGGCCTGGAGAGTTGTGGGTGCTGGGACGCCAGCTTCTTCCACATCCATGGTCTCTTCACCGTCTCTCAACCAAGAAGGCTATGAGGACCTCTTTGTATACCCATTCTTCCCACAACCTTATCCCTCGTGACATACCTTCCTGTCACACGATCCTATGACTCATCATGAGTCATAGTATGAAATCCATCAGCTAACTCCTGTCAGTCTCCGCGCAATAGCCAAATAACCAATCAAAGTAAAATAAACAATTCATTTGCGTAACTCGCCTCACATGCGTAAAGCCCATGACACATAACTATGTTACAATCCTCTATCTTTCAGGGGATACTTGCAGCAGGTAACCCCTATTCCCAAGAGCGATCACGCATTAACCTCATACGTACGAATAACGACAGCTGAGTATACAGACTCCTGTCTCGTATATTATATCCCTTACGCTCGTGAGACATAGTATAGCCTCGGCCCGGTAGTATAAAGATAAAAAGTATCTTATAGGAAAATAACTTAGATGGTTGCGTGAAGAACTCTCAACCAAGAGGGTATTTCTTTTTTTTTTTCTTTTTTTTTTTTTTTATATCATGTATTCATTGTTAAGTTACAAGAACTCGTATGCAGCGTTAGCTATGGCGTAAAGAAAACCTTAATCCCACGAAACACCCCCCCCGGACCAAGGAAAAAACCATCACTCCAAGTCCCTCTGGTATGGAACCAACCACACATCTCGCACATAAGAAGGGCAAACCCGCCCGCCAATAGAAAGAAACCAAACGGCCGAAACCGGCTTAGCAACCCCGCAGACAGAAAGGATGCCCCAAACATGAAAGCAGGAAGCAACAGGAAATCCTTCTCCGTAGACTCCAGCGACAAAGATAAAAAACCCCTAATCGGCAAAAGAAAGTATACCACAATAGAAAAACTATAAACGATAAGGGACATATATCAAAAGTGGGGCCGACCAAAAACAGCTAAACAGCAAAGAACTGGGTAATTACAACTGACCAAGGTATTAGAAATCGGCCAAGGAGGTAGTGCAATACCATGACAGAGCGTAATAGAGGCATGCCACCATGGTGAAGGGACACGGGAGCGAGCGGAGCGACCGGGCTAAGAGGAAGCCAACCTTAGTGAGTAAACTAGCTGTAACTGAGCAACGGGACGAAACTAAGAGGAGAGGAGGAGGGGTAAACCCAAGTATCGTAGGAACTATCGGAAACCTGTGCATGTCTGACTAGGCAGTCTCGAGCGAAACGTAATCGAAGAGAGTAGAGAAATCGACCATGGCCTGATGAAAAGCTTTCTCTTACTGGGAACCGTGATCCCAGCCGTCTGTAACATGGATGCAAGGGTGTTGCCGACCGTGCAGATGTTAAGCAACAACGCGAAACAAAAGTGAAGAGGAGGATGGGACGGACCCTAAGCAGCGGGTGCCCGGGTCCGAATATATCATAGTGGGAGGGTGCAGCTCACTCAGATTGCGGCTAGTGAAAAGTGACAATGATTTCCCATGGTGTTGAGATTTCAATCACTGGAGGTGTAGAGGAGATGGTTCGTGTCAACCAAGAGGCCATATTTTTATTTTTGTTTTCTTTTTTTATATCATGTATTCATTGTTAAGGTACAAGAACTCGCATGCAGCGCTAGCTATGGCGTAAAGAAAACCCTACTCCCAATATAAAGTAACAAAGTAAAACCTCAAACAAACGTCCCCAAGCTGTGTCAAGTACTCGATACGATACCCATATACGGAATTCCAGCAGTAAAAAATCAACACCCAACATGGGCCTAGCAAGAAAACTCATAAACAACATTTTTGAAAATCAATCAAACCAAACAACAACTTTAAGCAAAGTGAACAGGAAACAACTCGACGGTCCCCCTAACAGCTAGAGAGAAAGGAAACACTATTGAAACAGGTGAAGACACCTCATAGGTGGCCATGGAGGGAGGAAAGTTGGTGCATGTCTCATTTATGAAGGAGGCGAGCTCTAGGAGGAGTTTAGCGGAGGTCCAAAGTGGGGAGTTGGCCCCGATGGAGGATACACCTTGCAGGTGGTGGGCCCTAGGGATAGGTTTGGCTCGGCAACGGAGGATGGCGTGGCTGAAAGGCTTGTCCTCCTCACCGCACAATGTGCACAGGGGAGAGCGATCAGGTTGGGACCAGGAGTGGTGGGCGGCCAGATAGCTCTTCTGGGCCCGCATTTGGTGAATTCGGCCGGCCATGAATTTGCCAAGGCCCATGAACGGGTGCAGTGTAATCGTGAAGGGGAAAGAGTAATATTCCGGTGCGGGTGCAGAGAGCTTCCACGAATTGATCATCATAGAAGGAGACTTGCGCTGGAGGACACGATAGGAGGCCCTCATGAGTGCGTCTCACGGGAGGTCTGGGAGATCCGGCAACAGGGAGGACCCTAACAGGGGCAGGATAGAGGACTCCTCGATGAGCGGGAGGATCATGTGGGCGAGCGCATCGACCGGTAGATGGTTTCTAACGGCCGGCTTCGGTTCCAGGGTGGACCAAAGGATGGCCCTGACATTGGGGTCGAGGCCAACGCAAAGTGCCCTTAGGTTCTCCTTCTCCCGGTCAGGGAGGGTGGAGGGGAAGAAGGGAGGGAGACGGGCTGCTGCCGGATTGATAGTGGTGGGAGAGCAGCAAAGGGGCAAGGCTGCCATGCGGCGCTTGGGGTTAAGGAGTACCGAGAGGGGGAGGAGCCCCGCTTTGGCGGCCAGGATGGTGGTGGGAGTGGATCGAAAGCAATTGGTAACCCATCTCTGGACATGATGCCAGTGGATGTCCATTTTCTGGAGAAGTCCCTTAGTGGGAACGAAGAGGTCTGCCCCATACGACAGAATGGGGAAAATGAGCGAGTAGGCCAGCTTATGGCAGAGGGGCGGGGATACCCCAGATCCATGTCCAGATATTCTTCAGATTGCCATGAAGGCTGCCTGGGAGAGGGCAAGGCGCCGAGAGAAGTGGGCGGAGAATGAAACATTCGGGAGATACCAGTAGGCCAGCCAGCGTAGCTGCCTGGCGGGAAAAAACACCTGGTCATCCAGGGCTATGGGGGGGGGTGCTGGATTGTCCAACTTGTCCCTCTGCTGCGAGGTACGCCAGTGAATGAGCTCCGTTTTGGGAATGGAAAAACCAACCTTGACAGCTGTGGCTTTGGCCTTCATGACCTCGAAGGTTTTCTGAAGCAGCCTGACATTGGTTCGATACGAGAGGGAAGCAACAGTCACAGAAATATCATCAACATCAGACAAAATGATCCCCTTGGGGACCTCCACATGTAAACAAGAAACGTAAATAACAAACAACAAAGGAGAAATAGGAGACCCTTGAGGGGTCCCAACAGTAATAGATGAAAATATCTTAGGGGAACCTTGAAACAACAAACAACATTTCCTCTCAGTTAAACAGGAAAACACCCAAAATATCAAATAGCGATTAACCTCCTTCCTGCGAAGTAGGGAGTAGAAAATGGAGGCGTCAACATTATCGAAGCCACCCTTGATATCCAAGAACAGAGAGGAGACTTTTGTTCGAGACCTCTGCAGAGTGCTGGCCGAGTGGACTATCACTGTGCAAGCATCGAAGGAGGAAAGGGTTGGGAGTGAGCCACAATGATTGGGGGAAAGAAATTCCTGGAAGCGGGCAACTCCCGAGAGGCGGGATGCGACAACCCTTTCAAGGATCTTGGCCACGGTTTCCAGCAGGACAATGATGCGAAAGGAGGCTGGGGAGTCGTAGTAGGCCTTACAAGGCTTGTCTAAGACTATGCCATGAGCACGCTTAAGGGAGGCGGGTAATGGCCATAGACTATGAGTAGGGCCAGGAGAGAAGTTCAACTAAGAGGCAAATTTCTTTTTTCTTTTTTTTTTTATATCATGTATTACTTGTTAAGGTACAAGAACTCGCATGCGGCGCTAGCTATGGCGTAAAGAAAACGTTAATCCCAGGAACAATTCCCGCACGGACGAAGGAAAAAACCATCACCCCTAGTCCCTCTGGGGTGGAACCAACCGCACATCTCAAATATAGGAAGAGCACCCCACCCGCCAACAGAAAGATACCAAACAGCTGAAGCCAACTCAGCAACCCCGCAGAGAGAAAGGACCCCCTGAATATGAAAGCAGGAAGCAACAGGAAAACCTTCTCCGTAGACTCCAACCACAAAGATAAAAAACGCCTTATGGGCAAAGGAGAGTATACCACTATAGACAAACTAAAAACGGTAAGGAACATATATTCAAGTGGGGCCGACCAAAAAGCTGCCAACATAGCAAAGGTCCGGACAATTATAATCGACCAAGGTATTAACATTGGCCACGGAGGCAGTGCGAGACCATGATAGAGTGTAACTGAGGCATGCGACCGTGGCAAAAGAATGCGGAGAGCGAGCGGAGCGACAGGGCAGAGAGGAAGCTAACGTTAGCGAGCGGACTCGTAGCTGTAACCGAGCAATGGGAGGAAACCAAGAGGAGAGGAGGAGGTGTAGACCCAAGTATCGTAAGAACTATCGAAAACTTATGCGTGTCTGACTTGGCAGCCTTGAGCAAAACGTAATCGAAGAGAGAAGAGAAATCGACCATGGCCTGTTGAATAGTATTCTCTTACTGCGAACCGTGATTGCAGCCGTCTGTAACATGGACATGAGGGTGTTGCCGACCGTGCGAATGTTAAGTGAGAACGCTAAACAAAAGCGAAGAAGAGGATGGGACAGGACCTAAGAAACGGAAGCCCAAGTCCGAAGGTATCATAGGCGGGTGGTGCAGCTCACTCAGAGTGAGGGTAGTGAAAAGTGACGATGATTTCTCATGGTGTTGAGATTTCAATCGCCGGAGGTGTAGAGGAGATGGTTCATGTCAACTAAAAGGCCACTTTTTTTTATCTTTATTTATTTATTTATTTTTTTTTTTTCCCATTTATATTTGTTCATTAAGCCAGCAGCTAAATTGGTATAAAGTCGCGTCCAGCCTAAAATCACCGATATAGACAAAAAACCTCCAACTACAGTCCATCCCTCATCCCACTCGCTAAAACTATCTGACCCTGCCCGACTAACCTAAACTACTTTGAATAGAGGTAGAAAGCGAAAGCCCGGTACTACTGGTAAAAACTATGAGAGGAACAAAAGGCCTGAAAGCATCGAACTAATAAACCTCCACAGATGTCAACCCCAAAGAAAAGCCCCAAAGCAACACTGAGAAACTTAAGAACCAAACAAAGAAAACTTCAAATCCAATAACGCTAACCCCATGGACAAAATGATAGACAAGACCATCCACACGAGCATAACACGAGGGCCGTAGTGACCGGGGCATATAGCCCAGTAGCGAGAGTCGAGGCGAGAACCAAATCGAGATCCATACAACTAAGCCGGCACGGCGGAGAAATGGGGCGCAAGGAGCGAGACCCGGTAGTCACCGGAACCCGGACCAGAAGTAGTATGTAGCCCTTTCCCCTGAGGGGCAGGGCCAGAGGCAGAAGGCTGAAATCCCCTAGGAATAAGACAGAGTCAAGACCATCATAAGGGGACAGAGCCGAGAGAGAAGGGCAGTAGGGTGCCAGCCAACGATCGTGGAGTAGCTGTAATAGAGCAATAGGACAAGACCGGGCGGCGAGGAAGGAGCGGTAGACCCAATGCCGAGAGGTACGAGGCAAAGGACCACCACCGGATCACAATTTTTCGACAATGCGACCATACCGACTGTAGCGCTCAGGAGATAGTGCAATACCAGAGAACAGAGCCACCGGGGCCAGTACTTCACTGATAACCCGAAGCTGCGCTATGCCTAAGACAAGGCGAAGGGGTTGCCGACCGTGCAAATGCTAAGCGAGGGCAACAAAACAAGTGCGGAGAAAGAGGGGGAAGAGCATGAAACCCTGTAGACGAAGGCACCCAGATACCTAAGCCATCAGAAGGGAATCAGAGGGAGGAGCGAGGGGAGTGGAGCATCACCCTCCTAGGCAGCGGGGCCATCAGAAAAGGGGAGAGGGGGGGACCGACCGACGATGATTTCTCATAGTGTTAAGATTTCATTTGCCGGAGGTGTAGAGGAGATGGTTCGTATCAAATAAGAGGCTATTTTTTTCATTTTCACTTTTTTTTTTTTCATATCAGTTTTGCATTTTATTCGTACAACTACCGGGAAAAACGAGACATGCAGCGCTAGCTATGGCCAGGAAAAACCTACCCATCTCTACCGTTATGGGATCAAAGCCACGCCCCCAAGACCCTGTGATATGGGCCAAACCGCACCTATTGCACACCAAAAGTAGCAATACTCCTAGCAATCAATTAGGAAGACACAGAAAACCCTTCCGAAAGCTCCACTGAACAAACAAAAAGTTTACAAAAGAAAACCCAAACAACTTGGGAAAGACAGAAACTCCACTATGTGAAACCTAACAGAGAATAGATACATCTGACTAGGGGCGGCCTCAAATGAGGTTAGAAAAAGATCGGCGACTGACATTACTTCGAGCCCAAGGCGTTGACATCGACCGAGGAGGCAGTGCAATACCACAATAGAGCGTAACCGAGGATGCGACCATGGAACGCCGTGGGGGGCACAAGGCCAAGTGGTAGTAGGGTACCAGCCAAAAGTGGGGAAGTGTAGCTGTAACCGAGCAACGGGATGAAACTGAGAGGAGAGGAGGAAGGGTAGACCCAAGTATGGTAGGAACTATTGGAAACATATGTGTATCTGACTAGGCAGCCTCAAGTGAAACGTAATCGTAGAGAGCAGAGAAATCGACCGTGGCCTGATGAAAAGTGTTCTCTTACTGTGAACCATGATCCCAGCCGTCTGTAACATGGACGCGAGGGTGTTGCCGACCGTGCAAGTGTTAAGCAAGAACGCAAAACAAAAGGGAAGAGGAGGATGGGACAGGACCTAAGAAATGGGTGCCCAAGTCCGAGGCTATCCTAGGGGGGGGGTGCAGCTGACTCAGAGTGCGGGAAGTGAAAAGTGACGATGATTTCTCATGGTGTTGAGATTTCAATCGCCGGAGAAGGAGAGAAGATGGTTCGTGTCAACCAAAAGGCCATTTTGTATTTTTTTATTTTTTTATTTTTATGTTTATTTTTTTTCCAGATTATATTTGTTTGTTAAGCCGGCAGCTATCTAGGTACCAAGTCGCTTCCAGCTTATCGCCAATGTAGACAAAAAACCTCCAACTATAGTCCATCCCCTATCCCCCTCGCTAAAACCATCTGACCCTGCCCGACTAACCTAAACTACTTTGTATAGAGGTAGAAAGTGAAAGCCCGGTACTACTGGTAAAAACTACGAGAGAAACAAAGTCCTGAAAACCTCGAACCAAAACCCTCCACAGACGCCAACCCCAAAGACAAGCCCCAAAGCGACAGGGAGAACCCTATGAACCAAACAAAGAAACCTTCAAGCCCGTCTAGAAATCCTAACCCCATTGACAAAAGGCAGATGAACCAACCCACAACGATCATAACATGAGGGGCTTAGTGACCGGGGCATATAGCCCAGAAGCGAAGCTCGAGGTGAGGATGAGAGGGAGATCCATACAACTAAGCCGGCGCAAGGAGAGCTATAGCGCAAGGAGCGAGACCTGGTGGTCACCGGAACCCGATCCAGAAGCGGTGGATAGCCCTTCCCCAGAGGGGCAGGGCCAGAGGCGGAAGGCTGAAATCCTCTAGCAACAAGACAGAGTCAAGACCATCATAAGGGCACAGAGCCGAGAGAAGAAAGCAGTACAGTGCCAGCCAATAATCGTGGTATAGCTGTAACCGAGCAACGGGACGAAATGGAGTGGCGAGGAAGGGGGGGTAGACTCAACACCGAGAAGTACGAGGCAAATGACCACCAAGGGATTACAATTCTGCGACAATGCGACCATACCGACCGTAACGCTCAGGAGATAGTGCAATACCAGAGAACACAGCCACCGGGGCCACTACTTCACCGATAACACCAAGCTGGGCTATGGCTAAGATGAGGCGAAGGGGTTGCTGACTGTGCAAATTCTAAGCGAGGGCAACAGAGCAAGTGCGTAGAAAGAGGGAGGAGAGCATGCAACGCCGTAGACAAAGCCACCCAGACACCTAAGCCATCTGAAGCGAATCAGAGGGAAGAGCGAGGAGACTGGAGGATCACCCTCCTACGCAGCGAGGCCATCAGAAGAGGGGAGAGGGGAGACCAACCGATAATGATTTCTCATAGTGTGGAGATTTCAATCGCCAGAGGTGTAGAGGAGATGGTTCGTGTTAACCAAGAGGCCTTTTTTTTTTTTGTTTTATATCATGCACTTTGATTTATCAACTACGGGGTACAAAGGCTACGTGCAGTGGTAGACTATGGTAAGGAAAAACCCCCTGTGTAAAGAAATCCACCTCGGACCACCGGAAAAAACTATCATCCCAAGTTCCTCTGGTATGGAACCAGCCACACAATCCCGCCGTGAAGACAAAAAATCCCGATCAGCTAAGTAGACAACAGAAAGTAATCACCAACACGGCAAGCAGGAGAAAACAGGAAAACCCAACCCGAAAACTACTCCCCTTTAAAACAAAGTAATAAAAGAAACTCAGTTTATATCCCAAGTGCTCTAACAGAAACCCTAGGGTGAAAATTGAGCCTAAAACTACAGAACGCAGAACGGGGGGACAGTAAACGCTAAAACCAAGCAAATGAATCACACTACTCCCTGACCCGAGGCGTTGACATCGTCCAAGAAGGCAGTGCAATACCATGACTGAGCGTAACCGAGGGGTGCGGCCGCGCCCGCTGCCGGGAATTGGTGCTACCGTCGGCAGTAAGAATGCAAGCAAATGAGAGGAAGTTTGGTTATAACAAAGTCAAGGGACGAAACCAAGCGGAAGAAAGGAGGGGTAGACCCAAGTATCATAGGAACTATTGGAAACATGTGCGTGTCTGACTAGGCAGCCTCGAGCGAAACCTAATCCAAGAGAGTAGAGAAATCAACCGTAGCCTGATGAAAAGTTTTCTCTTATTGCGAAGTGTGATCTCAGCCGTCTGTAACATGTACGCAAGGGTGTTGCCGACCGTGCAAATGCTACGCGAGAAAGGAAAACAAAAGGAAAGAGGGGGATGGGACTGGCTCTAGGAAATGGGTGGCCAAGTCCGAATCCATCATAGGAGTGGGTACAACTCACTGAGAGTATGGGGGGTGGATGGAACTAACGAAGATTTTTCGTGGTGTTGAGATTTCAAGGGCCGGGTGTGTAGAGGAGGAGGTTCATGTGTCAACCAAGAGGCCTTGTTTTTTTTTTTTTTGTATCATGGGCTTTGATTTATCAACTACGGGGTACAAAGTCTACGTGCAGCGGTAAGCTATGGTAAGGAATAACCCCCTGTGTAAAGAAATCCACCTCAGACCACTAGAAAAAATATTATCCCAAGTCCCTCTGGTAAGGAACCAACTGCACGATCCTGCTGCAAAGACAAAAAACCCCTATCAGCTAAGTAGACAACAGAAATAAACCACCAACACGATAGGTAGGAGACAAGAGGAAAACCGGACCCGAAAACTCCTCGCCGTTCAAACAAAGTAACAAAAGAAACTCCGTTCATATCCCGAGTGTTCTCACAGAAACCCAACTGTGAAATTTTAGCCTAAAACTACAGAACACAGAACGGGGGGACAGTGAACTCTAAAACCAAGCAATTCCATCACATTACTCTGTAACCCAAGGCGTTGACATCGTCCAAGGAGGCAGTGCAATACTCTGAGCGAGCGTAACCGAGGGGTGCGACTGAACCCGTCACCAGGGATTGGTGGTACGGTTTGGCAGGAAGAATTCCAGCTAATGAGTGGAGGTTTGGCTGTAACAGAGCCACGGGACGAAACCGAGCGGAGGAGAGGAGGGGTATGCCCAGGACAGTGATGCGGGCACCGAAGACCACCAAGGGGTCATGATTGTTCGCAATGCGACTGTACCGACCGAAGCGTTCAGGACAGAGCGCAATACCAGAAAGCAAGGCCACCAGTGCCCCTACTTCAGACATCACCTGAAGCTGACGACGACACACTTGTGTGACGAGGGCGTTGCCGACCATCCAAGTGTTAAGCAAGAAAGGAAAACCAAAGCGAAGAGGGGGATCGAACAGGCCTTAGGAAGCGGGTGCCCAAATCCGAGTCCATCATCGGGGGGGGTGCAGCCCACTGATAGTGCGAGAGGTGGAAGTTGACGATGATTGCTCATGGTGTTGAGATTTCAATCGCCGGAGCTGTAGAGGAGATGGTTCGTATGTCAACCAAGAGGCCTTTTATTTATTTTTTTCTATCATGCGCTTTGATTTATCAACTACGTGATACAAAGGCTACATGCAGCGGCAAGCTATGGTAAGGAAAAACCCCTAACGAAATCCACCTTGGACCACTGGAAAAAGCCATCATCCCAACTCCCTGTGGTATGGAACTAACCGCATAATCCCGCTGCGAAGACAAAAAACCCCTATCGCCTAAGTAGACAATAGAAACAAATCACCAACATGATAGGCAGGAGACAACAGGAAAACCCGACCTGAAAACTCCTCCCCTTTAAAACAATGTAACAAAGGAAAATCCGTTCATATCCGGAGTGCTCTCACAGAAACCAGACCATGAAATTTTAGCCTAAAACTACAGAACACAGAACGGGAGGACAGTAAACGCTAAAACCAAGCTAATCTGTCATATTACTCCATAACCCATGGCGTTGACATCGTCCAAGGAGGCAGTGCAATACCAGGACCGAGCGTAACCGAGGGGTGTGACTGAGCCTGCCGCCAGGGATGGGTGGTACCGTTTGGCAGTAAGGATGCCAGCTAAGGAGAGGAAGTTTGGCTGTAACCGAGCCACGGGACGAGACCAAGCGGAGGAGAGGAGGGGTAGACCCAGGACAGTGATGTGGGCGCCGAAGACCAGCAAGGGGTCACGACATTTCGCGATGTGACGGTGCCGACCAAAGCATTCAGGAGAGAGTGCAATACCAGAAAGGAAGGCCACCAGTGCCACTACTTCACAGATCGCGCAAAGCTGACGACGACACTCTGGTGTGATTAGGGCGCTGCCGACCGTGCAAGGGTTAAGCGAGAAAGGAAAACAAAAGCGAAGAGAGGGATGGGACAGGCTCTAGGAAATGGGTGCCCAAATCTGAGTCTATCATAGAGGGGGGTGCAGCTCACTGAGAGTGGGTTGGAGAAAGGATGGATCGACGATAATTTCTCGTGGTGCTGAGATTTCAATCGCCGGAGGGGTAGAGGAAATGGTTCGTGTGTCAACCAAGAGGCCTTTTTTTTTACTTCTTTTTTTTTTATATCATTCACTTTGATTTGTCAACTACGGGGTACAAAGGCTACGTGAAGCGTTAACCTATGGTAATGAAAAACCCCAAACGAAATCCTCCTCCGACCACCGGAAAACACCATCATCCCAAGTCCCTCTGGGATGGAACCAACCGCACAATCCCGCCGCGAAGACAAAAAACTCCTATTGGCTAAGTAGACAACAGAAATAAATCACCAACTCGACAGGCAGGAGAAAACAGGAAAACCCAACCTGAAAACTCCACGCCTTTAAAACAAAGTAATAAAAGAAACTCCGTTCATATCCGGAGTGCTCTAACAGAAACCCAACCGTGCAAATTCAGCCTAAAACTACAGAACACAGAATGGGGGGACAGTAAGCGCTAAAACCAAGCAAATCTATCACAATTGCATCATAACCCAAGGCGTTGACATCGTCCAAGGAGGGAGTGCAATACCATGACCGAGTGGAACCGAGTGGTACGGCCGAGCCTGCCGCCGGGCATGGGTGGTACCATTGGCCGTAAGCGTGCCAGCTGTGAGGGGTGCCTCGGCAAACGAGTGAGCCGTTAGCGGGTGGAGGGTGTTGGCTCTAATCGAGCCACAGGATGAAACTGAGAGGAGGAGAGGAGGGTTAGACCCAAGAATCCTAGGAACTATCGGAGAGGTGTGCGTGTCTGACTAGGCAGCCTCGAGCAAAACGTAATCAAAGAGAACAGAGAAATCGACCGTAGCCTAGTGAATGATTTTTCTCTTACTACGAACTGTGATCCCACCTGTCTGTAACATGGACCTGAGGGTGTTGCCGACCATACAAAAGTTAAGGGAAACCACAAAACAAACGCTAAGAGGAGGATGGGACAGGCCCTAGGAAACGGGTGCCCAAGTCCGAGTCCATCATAGGGTGTTGCAGCTCACTGAAAGTGCGGGTGGTGGATGTTGTCAACCAGGAGGCCATTTATTTCTCTTTTTTTTTTTTTTGTATCATGGGCTTTGATTTAGCAACTACGGGGTACAAAGGCTATGTGCAGCGGTAAGCTATGATAAGGAAAAACCCCCTGTGCAAAGAAATCCACCTCAGACCACCAGAAAAAACTATCATCCCAAGTCCCTCTGGTATGGAACCAACCGCACAATCCCGCCGTGAAGACAAAAAACCCCTATTGGCTAAGTAGACAACAGAAATAAATCACCAACACGACCAGCAGGAGACGACAGGAAAACCAGACCCGAAAACTCCTCCCCTTTAAAACAAAGTAACAAAAGAAACTCCGTTCATATCCCAAGTGCTCTCACAGAAACCCGACCATCAAATTTTAGCCTAAAACTACAGAACACAGAATGGGGGACAGAAGACGCTAAAAACAAGCATATCCATCATATTACTCCGTAGCCCAAGGCGTTGACATCGTCCAAGGAGGCAGTGCAATACCATGACCGAGCGTAACCGAGGGGTGCGGCCGAGCCTGCCGCCGGGGATGGGTGGTAACCATTGGCAGTAAGAATGCCAGCTAATGAGAGGAAGTTTGGCTGTAACCGAGCCACGGGACAAAACCGAGCGGAGGAGGGGAGGGGTAGACCCAGGACAGTGACGCGGGCGGCGAAGACCACCAAGGGGTCACGATTCTTCGCGATGCGACCGTACTGACCGAAACGTTTAGGACAGACTGCAATACCAGAAAGCAAGGCCACTAGTGCCACTACTTCACAGATCGCCCGAAGCTGACGACGATACACTGGTGTAACGAGGGTGTTGCCGACCCTCCAAGTGTTAAGCGAGAAAGCAAAATAAAAGCGAAGAGATGGATGGGACAGGCCCTAGGAAACGGGTGCCCAAATCTGAGTATATCATAGGGGGGGTGCAGCTCACTCAGAAGGCGGGAGGTGGGAGTTGGCGATGATTTCTCGTGGTATTGAGATTTCAATTGCCGGAGGTGTAAGGAAGATGGTTCGTGTGTCAACCAAGAGGCCATTTTTTTCTCTTTTTTTCTTTTTTTTTTCTTTTTTTTTTGTTTATCTCAGTTTTGCATTTTATTCGTACCACTACCAGGAAAAACCAGACATGCAGTGCTAGCTATGGCCAAGAAAAACCTACGCATTTCTCCCCTCATGGGATCAAAGCCACGCTCCCAAGAACCTATAGTACGGGCCCAACCGCACATCTCACCCACAAACAAGTAGCAAGTACTCCTAGCGAGCAAGCAGAAAGACGCAGAAAACCCTTCAGAAAGCTACCCTGAACAAACGAAAGGAAACAAAAGAAAACCCACACCACGCGGGAAAGACATAAACTCCACTAAATTGAAACCTACAAAAGAATAGAACAACATTTCCGTAGGGGCAGCCAAATAACTTAAAGAAGTCGGCGACCGACATTACTCCGGGCCCAAGGCATTGAGATCGATCGATGAGGCGGTGCAATACCACGACAGAGCGTAACCGAGGATGCGACCGTGGAGAGCCGCGGGGGGCACGAGGCTGAGTGGTAGTAGGGTACCAGCCAAAAGAGGGGAAGGGTAGCTGTAACCAAGCAACGGGACAAAACCAAGAGGAGAGGAGGAAGGGTAGACCCAAGTATCGTAGGAACTATCGGAAACTTGTGTGTGTCTGACTAGACAGCCTCGAGCGAAACGTAATCAAAGAGAGCAGAGAAATCGACCGTAGCCTGGTGAAAAGCTTTCTCTTACTGCTAACCGTGATCCCAGCCGTCTATAACATGGGGGGAGGGTGTTGCCGACCGTGCAAGTGTTAATCGAGAACGCAAAACAAGAGCGGACAGAAGAATGGGCCAGAACCTAAGAAATGGGTGACCAAGTCCGAAACTATCGTAGGGGGGGGGTGCAGCCCAATCAGAGTGCCGGTAGTGGAAAGTGACGATAATTTCTCATGGTGTTGAGATTACAATCGCCGGAGGTGTAGAGGAGATGGTTCGTGTCAACCAAGAGGCCTTCTTTTTTTCTTTTTTTTATCTTTTTCTTTTTTTTTTTTTATATCATGGGCTTTTGATTATCAACTACGGGGTACAAAAGGCTACGTGGAGCAAAAAGCTATGGTAAGGAAAAAACCCCAAAGAAATCCACCTCGGACCACCGGAAAAAACTATCATCCCAAGTCCCTCTGGTATGGAACCAACCGCAGAATCCCGCTGCAAAGACAAAAAACCCCTATCGGCTAAGTAGACAACAGAAATAAATCACCAACACGACAGGCAGGAGACAACAGGAAAACCGGACCCGAAAACTCCTCCCCCTTAAAACAAAGTACAAAAGAAACTCCGTTTATATCCCGAGTGCTCTAACAGAAACCCAACCATGAAATTTTAGCCTATGACTACAGAACACAGAAAGGGGGGACAGTAAACGCTAAAACCAAGCAAATTCGTCGTATTATTCCGTAACCCAAGGCGTTGACATCGTCCAATGAGGCAGTGCAATACCATGACCGAGCCCGCCGCCACGGATGGGTGACGCCGTTTGGTAGTAAGAATGCCAGCCAATGAGAGGATATTTGGCTGTAACCGAGCCACAGGACGAAACTGAGTGGAGGAGAGGAGGGGTAGACCCAAGTATCGTAGGAACTATCAGAAAAGTGTGCGTGGCTGACTAGGCAGCCTCGAGCGAAACGTAATCGAAGAGAGTAGAGAAATCGACCGTAGCCTGATGAAAAGTTTTCTCTTACTGCGAACCGTGATCCCAGCCGTCTGTAACATGGACGCGAGGGTATTGCCGACAGTGCAAATGCTAAGCGAGAACGCGAAACAAATGCGAAGAGGGGGATGCGACAGGCCCTAAAAATTGGGTGCCCAAGTCCGAATCTATCATAGGGGGGGGTGCAGCTCACTGAGAGTGCGTTGGAGGAAGGATGGATCTGACGATGATTTCTCGTGGTGTTGAGATTTCAATCGCTGGAGGTGTAGAGGAGATGGTTCGTGTGTCAACCAAGAGGCCATTTTTTTTTTTTTTTTTTTTTTTATCTCATGTATTCATTGTTAAGGTACAAGAACTCGCATGCAGCGCTAGCTATGGCGTAAAGAAAACCTTAATTCCAAGAACAATTCCCCCCCGGACCAAGGAAAAAACCATCACCCCAAGCCCCTCTGGTATGGAACCAACCGCACATCTCGCACATAAGAAGAGCACCCCGCCCGCCAACAGAAAGAAACCAAACAGCCGAAGCAAACTCAGTAACCCCGCAGACAAACAGGACCCCCCGAACATGAAAGCAGGAAGCAACAGGAAAACCTTCTCCGTAGACACCAGCGACAAAATGAAAAACCCCTAATGGGCAAAAGAGAGTATACCACTATAGAAAAACCACAACCGGTAAGGAACATATACCAAAAGTGGGGCCGACCGAAAAGCTGCCAACATAGCAAGGGACCGGACAATTATAATCGACCAAGGCGTTAACATCGGCTAAGGAGGCAGTGCAATACCATGACAGAGCGTAACCGAGGCATGCGACCGTGGCGGAAGGACGCGGGAGCGAGCGGAGCGACCGGGCTGAGAGGAAGCCAACCTTAGTGAGCGAACTCGTAGCTGTAACCGAGCAACGGGACGAAACCAAAGAGGAGGAAAGAGGGGTAGACCCAAGCATCGTAGGAACTATCGGAAACGTGTGCGTGTCTGACAAGGCAGCCTCAAACGCAACGTAATCGAAGAGAGCAGGGAAATCGACCGTAGCCTGGTGAAAAGTTTTCCCTTACTGTGAACTGTGATCCCAGCCGTCTGTAACATGGACGCGAGGGTGTTGCCGACCGTGCAAATATTAAGCAAAAGCGCAAAACAAGAGCGAAGAGGAGGATGGGACAGGACCTAAGAAACGGGCGCCCAAGTCCGAGTCTATTATAGGGGGGGGGTGCAGCTCACTAAGAGTGCGGGAGAAGAAAAGTGACGATGATTTCTCATGGTGTTGAGATTTCAATCGCCGGAGGTGTAGAGGAGATGGTTCGTGTCAACCAAGAGGCCATAATGGTCCTCTTTTTATACCCTTTCTTCCCGCAACCTATGACTCATCCTTCATATCACGCGCTCCTATGACTCCTAGTGAGTCATAGTGTGAAATCCATCAGCTGACTCCTATGAGTCGCTGACAATAACAATCAACCAATCTAAACATAATAAACATATCATGTGTGCAACTTGCGTTACCTGCGTGAAACCCATGGCTCATAACTATGAGTCATGTGCAAAAGCCATAATCATATGATCACAATCGTGAGTCATGTCAAAAACAATTAACCAATCATAACAAAGAAATGACACGCTATCGCGTCCTTATCTGAAATACTTTAACCCTATGACTCACAAGTGTGAGTCATGTCAAAACCTATCCTCCTAGTCACCATTTGTGACAAACTATGAGTCATATGCGAACGTCATAGTCATATAACCACAATTGTGAGTCGTGTCAACACAATAAACTAAAGATAACCAAGGAATAACACGCTATTGTTTTGTCATGTGCCATACTAAACCCCATGACTCACAAGAGTCAGTAATGTAAAAACCTGCCTTGCTTAGTCACCATTTGTGACACCTGATCCTTCCTCTACTGGTGGTGGAGTTACTGCAAAGTCAATTATTGAGGTTTATGATGAATATAACTTTGTAGACATATGAGAGGACATTAAGAAAGAGTCTGAAGAGGAGGTCTTTTTGATGATTGACAATGCTAAAACTCACTTGCCCTTCATGAGATGACGCAGAGAACATGGAATTATACTATTAGAAATTCCCCCCTATTCAACAGATCTCACTCCAATTGAAAATATTTGTTCTCTGATTCAGGATAAGCTTTCTAAGCACAATCCTGATCTTTATCTCCTGAAGGGTCCTGAGCATATGGTCCAAAAGACAATTGAAGAAGCAGTCACTCATTGTTGGGAACTTCTTAATTTAAAGGTTTTTGATACTCGGGCAGGATCCATAGTGGAGAGGCTGAAAGCTATTATTAAGGCTGCTGGATTGTATACTAAGTGCTGATTACTGCTATATATTTCTTTTAACTTTTTTTTAACTTTTTTTTTTGGTTGATGTTAGGGTAGTTGAATATATGGTGGTTGTTATCGCCAGGCAAATAGAGCGTTCACTGTTGTTGTTGTTCTTCCGTTAATTTGTTCATGTACAATGGGATAATATCTACTAATTGGTCTTATTTAAGGCCTCAATACTTTATAATATACTTTAATTGTGTAATACAAGATATCATATAAACTCTTAAGGTAATTTGTTATGCTTGGCAAATTAATACTATATTTATTGAAATGTAATTTAGAGCAAAATGCTACCCTCCAGCCTCAATCATGTAGACCACAGAAGTAGGATACAGATAAAAGGTACTTCATATAGTCTACTAATATAGTTCAAGCTATGGAATTAGTTTCAGTCAATTTAGAAATTGTAATTGGGAGATTTTAAATCTCAACTGCAGAGATGGCAAATATCAAGACTCCAATTTAGCTTTCGTTACAGGGTGGGGTAGAGCAGGTTTTGCCCTCAGAGGCTCTGCCATTATATGGACCTGGGGGGTGATTGTTCTGTCCTCTCTCCGCCACATTCCAATCCAGGGCCCAACCCCACTCAGTTCCTCAACAGGTCACAATTGTTTAGTAGTGAAATTTTACAGGAGCCTGTCTGGAGCATGGGAGAAGTGGGGCCCTGGTCCCAGGTAGTAGGGAGAAAAGGAGAAAATATGTCCTGCCCCAGGCCAGTAAGTGGGCTGGAGCGGGAAATTCCGCTAGGGACCTGTATTTTTTGGGGCCCCGGAGACCCCGTAACAAACACTAGTCAAATTTTATATCTTTAGTTTACATGTGAAATTTGCAAATCCCAATTTCCTAACTGACTAAAACTTTTTCCAGAGCTTTTAATATATTAGCTGACTATCTAACTTAGCCTTTAGCTTTATTCTCTTAGTGTAGCCTACAGGATTGAGACTGGAGAACAGTATTTCTCTCTAAATTGGATGCAGTAAAGAACATCTGATATTTTTGCCTCACTTCAAACCATCTATACCTGCTTCTGATAATATAATTAAGAATATTTCCAAAAATGAGGTTTATTGGCCTACTATTTATATTGATATTACACAGTAACTTTGATACAATTTGTATGTAATTTGCATATAGCTTTTCATCTCTCTTTTGGCAACTATTACTCTAGAAAATTGATATAAAGAACATTAAAACCGGCTTACTCTGAATATAATAGACTTCTACTATCCTTCTATCTAATTTAAAATGTCCTTCTTGAAAGTCTTTCCATCTTTATATCCTTTGGAAAGAGTGCAATTCTTTTTTGAATTAGGCAATCTTAAAACCACAATACCAGAGTAGCAATTTTTACCTGAAAAAAAAACTATATTTTCTGATTCTCTATATCTTAAAGCACTTGTATCTAAATTTTCAAATTAATATCTCCCTTATTCATTGAGATAACAAGATGTAGGTTTGATTTTTCAATGATTGCGATGGGTGATCCGGATCCCTGTTGTGATCCGCTTCCCCGGGAATCACGTTATCCCTTAAGCTGTTGAGACATTCAGTCCTGATTGAAATGTCGAGCACTAACTTATTTGGGAAACCGGGAAGGAATCTACGCCGTATTTCTTCCTTCCATCATGGCCATACTGAGGAGTACAGATTTTCAGGCATTCTGAGCACTACACCAATTTCAGAGCCTAAGATTTTCCTATCAGGATTACTCAAATAAGTTAGTGCTCGACATTCTAATCTGGACTGAATGTCTCAACAGCTTAAGGGATAGGTACCCTGGTCAAAGAGTTCAAGCGTCTGAACCGTATTAACATGACCAGGATTATCCTTGCCTCACCCCCCCACCCTCAATTAAGGTATTAGCTTCACTCCCAATCCCCGCGCTATCTCCTAAACCGCTGAGACATTCAGCCCCGTTTAAAATGTTGAACACTAGCCTATTTGAGTAACCGTGATAGGAAAAACCTTGTTGTTTACTAGAGGCCTAGTACTCAGAATTCCGCAAAATCTGCATTCCTCAGTATGTCCGTGATGGAAACGATGAGGAACGTGTATATCTACTCCCGATTGCTCAAATAGGCTAGTGTTCAACATTTCAAATGGGGCTGAATGTCTCAGCGGTTTAGGGGATACTAAATATCCTCTCACGACTCTATTCTGACCTCTCTCACTCGCTAACTGCTCCGTCCGAGCGGCCGACCGAGAAAACCAGTTCAAAATGCCTCCTAGACCTCCCAAACGAACTCCTCCTCCGAATAGACTAGGACTTCACATACGATGACGTAGCACTCCGTTACATTCATCCACACCCTACGGACCATACGGCACAAACACTCGCTTACTAGGGAAAGGCACGCGGGCGTAGACAAAGAACTTGGCTGACACCACTGCACTGAGATTTGGAAGGTGAGGAACAACTGATACAACTTGTCACTGAACAAGGCACCAAATACCCCGCCAACGATAACGCCATAATAGCCTCGATGCCCAACAGCGGAGTACCTTGGCCGGAAAACATTTGTCAGGATCGTTTTTGAGAATAGGCCCTGGCTAGACCTGCAGAATGAGGGCTTGAAGGCGCTGCATTAACCTGCTAAGAGAGGAAGGAGAGGGATGTGGACGCGTACGTCCGTGATGGGAATGGGCATACTGCTCTTGACATAGCCGAGTTTGTCGGACATGTCATGATGGCCAGGGTATTACAAGAGCATCTGAGAGAAAGAGGGAACCGTTGTGGAATGTGTTGGTGGGGAATTTGTTAGGGGTTATTGGGATTAAGGGGTAGGCGGTTGTAGGGTGTGGATCGAGTTTTCTCTTTTACTTCCTAGATGCGGGGGTTGGGAGTTGCCACAGTACCCGCGGCTACGGTGCGGTTATTCTTTGCTTTCCAGGGTGATCCTTGATGCCTCCTTTCTTAATACTTGGCCGGCCCTTGTCAAGAAAGAAGAATACACCAGATCGGATAGACATTATATATATATGTCTCGGGGTTCTTTCAGCCTCTCCAGCCTACGATACACAGCATTCTGCCATAATGTCTCTGTATTTTTAGCTTATAAGCCAGTTTCCACCAATACCATGGTATTTCTAAACCGGCGGAGTGCATGCGAATAGGTTCTTATTATTCTACCGCAGCCCCACAAAAGCCTTTGCTTAAACCATACTCCACGAGAAAATATCTCATGACTGACCATCCTTAACCATCGCCTTTGCAATTGATCTCTCTGTCAGAAAAAATATTTTGCCCCAACTGACGAATTCCCCTAGGATACAATCATTGTGGACAGCTAGCTACCCACTTAACTGGGTTGTATCGATATGGCCTATGGTAACCTAAGATATACTTCATGCTGGGGCGCTTACGTTGGGCATATTTGTCTTTTGTAAGTTAAATATGGCATATTTAAGTTAAGCCATTTGGACTCCACAACAAGCATTAGTCACTTTATAAATATGTTTACTGCCGGTCTTTAGTAGCGGAGGAATTTCTGCGAAGTATTTTGTTGTTATCTCACCGAAACCGCCTGGAGTTCAGGGGTTCAATTCCAGGATACCGATTCTTTTCCCCACTTTTCCAGTTTTTAAGAATGTCATAAAACTATCACCACAAGCTCACTTCATCGATCTTAGGCTTTAGGTCAAGTTAAACCCCCTAATAGTTCAACTTCGGCCTGGTTCCGACCTGTGAGATTAGGTGGTTATCTAGGAACTCATACAGCTATCACGTGTATCTTTAGGGAATAGTAGAAGTTTTGTTGAATGCTCTTGGAAGGGGCAGTTGATAGGATTAGATGGTGATATCTAGGAGCTAGTATAGTAATTCATCGGCAGCCAGTAGTGAAGGCGTAAGTTAAGTAGGATAATTATGGTGGTATTCTCATCGAATAGATCCCCGGTAGTCTCAAGGGCTTCTCGTCAATAGAAGGCGAGTGCGATTTCATGACGAGGACCAAAGCTGCCTATGATTATTCTCGTGTAATGGAAGCATAAATCCCCAAACTCTCACAGACCAAGTCCACCTAAATATATATGTCATCCCAATACTCTAAACTACATTTCTTCATCTTATCATCGGGAATGAAGCCTTTCGAAACCAGAATCACAAACAATCACTCTTTCTCTAGCCGGCTCCCAAGATAGGTCTCTCCAAACACTGGCTTCCTGACTCCCTCCTCACTAGAAAACGTCAAATGCCTAATCCCCAGATATGGTGTACTCCCCACATCCCCCCACCGTATTTTCTTCCCTACAATCTCCTCAGGATGCGATTCCGAAGCATGGCAAGCAGCCGAAATGGCTGCAGAGCAACTGCCAACAGTAGTGATCTCCGCAGAGAATTGTTTAGACCCAACCCAGGCGGCAGTCACCAAGGCCAGAATGCCCAGCGTGAGCACGAAAATAATGGCAATGCACGAGTACCCTAGGCCAGGCAACATCGGTAGGGTCCCTTCCTCCGACAGTCCCAATCTCTCGATTAGCACGAGGAATAAGGATTGTGAGGTCAGCCAGTGGAGCAGGGCGCTGAGGGCCATTAGAGGAATGGCGTAAGTGTAAGGCATT
The DNA here is from genome assembly GCA_003070745.1 of Tuber borchii. Taxonomy (NCBI): domain Eukaryota; kingdom Fungi; phylum Ascomycota; class Pezizomycetes; order Pezizales; family Tuberaceae; genus Tuber; species Tuber borchii. The sequence continues at coordinate 79,311 of NESQ01000133.1, read as the reverse complement.
TGTAGCCAGTAGGTGGAGCGCTGACCTGAACGCGGGGATGTGACGCGGAGCGTGCGGTGGCTATGGCTGAAAAGGGACCATTCGTGGCCCATGAGCATGCAAGTGAAGAGGGAGTTGTAGGTCAGGTAGAGGAATGAGAGGATAGTTTGTGGAAGGTTAACCAGGAGGATTACTTGAGTTATGTTTATGATAGAGTCAGCCCAGAATTGGGAGATGCTGTTTACTTTGGAGATTTAAGAGATGCTGTTTACTTTGCCAAATCCTCGGTTCCACCTTTCCCCTCACCTTGTTAATATTGAGCTCTAGGGGAGTAATAGAAGAGAGGAGTAGGCTTACATTGATTTAAAGTCGGTATTCCAATATTTCCCCTCATGGTCCAAACCCAATCTAAGTGAGACCCCAGCCGCAATAACAATGATCAAGCAGAAGAAATTACAAATTATCCACCTGGTCTTACTAACGCTAGTCCACCACCTCTTTGCCCTCTCTTGCTTCCACTGCCTCGGTCCAGTTTTCCACCCATGCCTCCACTCCCGTTTAATGAACTGTCGGTCGGCAAAGCATATTCCCATTGTTGTTGGGTCCGGGACTCTCAAAAATGAGTCGACAGCATCACCTAAAGTAACTAGAGTGGGCTCCCGGGACCTAATGACCGCTATGACCATGCAGCAAGCCTTAACCAAATTGCAACAGATAACAACCATCATGATCTCTAATGAGAACTGCACTTTGCACTTCTCCGCTGTCCTCTCACTCTTGCATCCACGTATCTCTACCTCTTCCCCGGTTGCAAGCTTTATCGACCATGGAAGCCCACTGATGACTTTTGATATTAGCTTGCTAGGATTGCACGGTGCCGCGGGCACTCGACCAATATCACCCACCAGGTAGTCAGAGCACAGCCAACTATTTGACGAAAGTTGGTAGCCCACAACATAGGTCATATCCAAAAGGGTGTTATTGTGCGTGGTGTTGGAACTGTGTTGAGTAATCAGGAATAGGTTTCCATAGCTGGACACGTAGTCGGTGTTATAGAGCTTCATGCACTCAGAAGGGTTCAAGTCTTTGTAGGCACTAGAGTTTGCGTTATACCTCTTGGGCGGGTTCCAGGATTCCCCCCAGTCGGACATCCCCTCTGTTAGATTCGAGTAGGCTCCAGGCTCAAAGTGGTCACTTGTCACAACGGTTACCGCAAATGAATTCACTCCTAATGAAGTAAACACTGCCGAATTGTACCTGCAATCCTCTAGTTAGCTAGGACTCAGGCGAGAGCAGCAATATAAACATACAGCAGATGTAGCGGAATACTAGTAAGCCCAATAGCAATCCACAACAACGTCCTCTCAGGCTTGATCCAGAATAAATTCCTAACACTCGGAACCCCAATGTCCACCCATCGTCTCCTGGCGTGTGCAGCATCAATCTCGCTTCGTGTCGGTGCTGCGAGCCATTGCTGTGTATAATTACTGCCGGACAGTAGTAATGTGGAAAGCGCATTTATCCCCAAGTGCGACCACAATCCAATTGTCTTGCTCTTGTCACAACTGCCCGAATATAATGTCCTAACCCCTCTCCCCATTTGGTTCTCAGGATTTGTGGCAGCGTAGGTTGCCAAACCAACGTTTATAAACAGCACAACCACAGCAGAAGTAGCACAGGCTAAGACACCAGGGTGCCAACCAGTGCACCAAACCGGCTTCCATTCTGAGAAGAAAGACTTAGACTGTTCTTGGATGAATTCGGAATCTAGAGTTGATGATTCCCTCGGGGAGTACTGGCTTCCTCCTCCTCCCGCTCCTCTATCGTAGCTATTGCCGCCTAGCAACACAGCAGCCATTTCGATAGCCTCTCTAGAACCCGCCTTCCGCTCGCTAGCAACTTAACAAACGGATATCTTGTCTTGTGAGAGGAAAGAAGACCCCCCTGAGAGTCATGAGTGCTTCAGAAGTTTTCAACAAAATGATTGATGCACAGCGGTTTGGATGTTGAATGACCAGGGAATTACAACTTTGGATAGATATGGATAGGTATGATAACGAAAAACACTTCCAATAAAGATAAAGTGTGAAAGCGCAGAAAACGAATAACTGATCGTCTGAGCACAAATGAGCTAGTAGAGGGAGCGTAAAAATTCGGTGAATGATGAAAAACAACTAATAAAGGAAAACAGAGTCTTTTATCCTTCTAAATCATACACTTTCACTCAGGCTTACTTCCTGCGCATGCTGAATCAAACATTATGTTTCCTCCCTACCATTCCTTTCCCGACATTTTTTCGATTCATTTCCTTGGTGGAAACCCCTTGGCCGCGGGTATGGTTAAGACTCTTGCTCTTGCCCTGGATATTGCGTCGGACCAAGGCTGAGGTTATTCTTCCCCTATCATGAGCATCTAGGGGTTCGTAGTGGATACGTCGGTGTTTTATCCGTCGCAGCTGCTAGCAGATGGCTATTTTGTTAAGTCCGCGTGCAGGAGGGCCAAGTCTTCTGGGGATAGCCGCCTATTGAGCCTCAAAAACGGGAAGACGCTGTTGTGACATCCCGCCGTAATCGACGACCCCCTTATATGTGATATTGTGGTAGGGTAGGACCAGAAGACCACACCTTACTCTCCCTCTCATTTATCTCTGCCTTGGGAAACCGATAGAATAGGCAATGTTTCGCGCCCGGAGGCGGCCCGCGCCCCGCCCCCTCCCATCCCACATATTATTCGAAGGATGACGTCGCGAATTGCCCATCCTACACATATTTTAGTGCTCGGCAAAGTGTTCGAGTAACCGCCCTGTCCTAACATCAACGCTGTGTTTCCCCAGGGGGGGGTTTCGTGGCCTGTTTCCGTAATCGTGATGTGGAAAACGCCCTGCTTGTGAAGCGGTGTTGTGCTCAGAATAGAGCAAAATGAGTAGCGCTCAGCATGGCCATGAGGAAACCAATATGCTCTGTGTATATTTACTCATGATAACTCAAATGAGCTAGTGTCCTCCATTTTAAACCAGAGAGGTTTAGGCGAGAAAGTCAATTGCATATCGAACAATACTCGATGTAGCATCGCGCTCACTTAAGTGCCGCTGCCACACTTCTAGGGTCACCCGCTGGGTCTCATCTACCGTACTTGTACTCGTACGTGTATTCGCACCTGCATTATTAAACCAATCTCGGTTTAGTACCGCGATTGCCGATGGTGGATTCGCTAAGGTTTTACGGCACTCGCACAGTGTCAGATATCTTGGTTAGATATTTTCGTTCAATAAATTCTCACACGTAGAGGGCTAGAGTGAAAGCCATATCCCATAAGATATCTGCAGGGTACCGTTGGATTGGTCAAGCTAGGTATTATATCAAAGAATAGAAGGGTCGCAATTCATCTCTCAGATAGGGCGAAAAAATCGGAAAACTATTTCCGCCTGTCCAACACAAGTCTCAATGGAGACAAGGATTATGTGTTCGGATATTTTGGTTCCTACCCAGATACAGTGGCCGACGTGTGATCGTACTTTTATCCATTCATAGCCCCGGACAAGCAAAACCTTGTTTCACTTCACTTTTGGCGGATTCGGACAAGTGGATTCCTTGGCACTCCTTGGCGTTTCAAGCATGAGATATCACTCATGTTCCTCATCTGGGGTCTCGTGCTTCTCAGCCAAAGTTTGCCTTCCCATTTGTCGGGCAGTGCATAACAAGTGCGGATCGAACTATCTATTATACCGGATCTCATGAGGGATGGTGAACGGAGTTTGATGAGGTTGAACTTTCTTGCATGTCTACGCAATTTTGATTTCCAGATACTAGCATGCACATTGGTCATGCACGATGTACACAGTATACCTTTTTGGTTGAATAATCCTTGCAAGCCTTACTGCAGCAAACGGGGAAGGCAAATCTTGGCTGAGAAGCACGAGTCTCCATCTTTTCTTCCATCCCTGTTCATTCAATTAGGCAAGACATCAGAGCAACTCGCTATAGATTTATTATCCAGATTAGTATCAGGTCACAGCAACACTCACAGGTTCAACTAATCCAAGTCAGTTAACCTCCCATACAGCTCGGTCGAACACACCATCCAACTAAGGGAAGGCTGTCGAAAAATCCCACGCCTGCACATTCTTGGCTATTCACTTTTTGTTCGGATCAAACAAAATATTCAATGCTTCGCACCCCCCCACTCTTTACTCCCACTTGTTCAAGGAAATAAATTTATGATTCCCGTCCTAGGATCTTCTCCATCATTTCTATGCTCTTATGCTTTTTATTACATCTTCTGACATGGCTGCCCTTGAGGTATTTTTATCCTCGTTTGCCGCTACCCTGACTGTAGGTCACCCATGTTCAGAACTCTGCTGTGACATGGCTAGGGCTACTCCCGGCCTACCCCCCGCACTCAATTACTGGGTCAGCGCCCCCACAATCCCCACACCACACTAAGTATCTTCTCACAACACTATCCCAAACCTTCCTCTCTCGCCTGCTATCTGGTCATCATGAATGATTGAGTGAGAAAAGAAAAATTCAACGTCTCGGTCCTAGGCCCCCTGAATGAATTTCTCCAAATGGCACAGGACTTCACACACAATCACTTAGTACACTCCCCGCCAACCGGTGAACGGCATATGTTTTCTAGTACTTACTCGAACGCCTAGCCATCGATGTAAAAGACGACCTAAGAGCCCTACAATGAGCCTGCCCCCGGGATCACCTTCCATCATGAAACTTTTAATAAATTATGGTTTCGACAACAACGAGAAATGCTAAACCCTGGGCCGTGCTACAATTCACCTCGCCGGAGCAGCGAACAGCAAGCGGACACGAATGTTAGAAATAACGCCGGTAGCACACCGTTACATTGATCTATGCGCTACGGATCATAAAGTATGAACTCTCGCTGACTAGAGATAGGCGCGGATGCGCGGATCAAGAGCTCTGCAGGGATGACACCACTGCACTGCGCTTTGGCAGGTGCGGTTGAGGCACTGACTCAAATTTTCACGGGGCAAGGCATGGGAACCTCACCCGACACTGATACCACGACAGTTCAGGTCCCCAAGTGGAGTATCTGCTGCGGAGAATATTTGTCAAGCTCATTCTTGAGAATAGACCCTGGCTGGATGCACGGGTCAAGGCGGGCTTGACGGCGCTGTATTAGGCTGCGAAGACCGGGAGGTCAAGTGTTGTTTAGTTGCTGCTAGAGAGGGGTGCAGATGTGTACATCTGCAATGAGAATGGGTGTACTGCTCATGACGTTTTGTGAGCTTGTCAAAGATGTCAAGGCGGCCGGGGTTTTGAGTAAGCATTATGAAAAAAAGCGAGAGTCGTTGTACTCGTCGTGTCGTGACGTTTGTGAAAAGGACCGGGCTTGCATAGTGGCGCAAGGAGGTGCATATTGGCATGCAAGTCCCGAATACAGTAATAATAATAAATAGTATGGTACATGTGGAGGAGAAAGGAAATAAACCCATGATACCCATTGTACATTCTAAGAAAGTAAATAACCAAATGAAATTAAATATTAAAAATTAAAAATTAAAGTTATTTCCTCCTTCATCCTCAATACAAGCTCTGATCCGTTCAGGCATAGAATTAATATGATAGTTAATGCGCTCTACTGGATATTCTGTCCATGCCTATAGTTGAGCCAATCATGTAAGTAGTTTTCTTATTAGAATTAGAAATATTAATATAAATATTATATCTTACCTGCTCTAAAACCAAGCGAATTTGACGGGCAGTCATGCGAGGGCAAATCTGCTCCTTTAGGAGATCTTTGAGCTCCATCCAGATCATTTCTATAGGGTTTAAATCTGGAGAGTTGGCGGGCCAGATGATTTTAGAAAATCCAAGACGCTGGCGAGGAATATTATGATAATGGTGGATATGTGCTGGAGCATTATCCTCCATGATCATAATATTCCGGGCAGCGGGAGGAAATTCTATTAGTAGCTGGCGAGTTAATGGATATAGCAATGGGTTCAATATACGCTTCCGGTATATATACCAATCAATGCCCCCTCGGCGGTCTGCCTTCCGTGTTTTCAATTCTGGATTAGGGTATGGTATCTCTTCCCCCATTTCTGCTGCTAATGCATTTTGTACCAACTCATTTTCATACTCTCTCCTCAAGGCTAGAAGAGAGTCTCTTAATTGTTGAGGTGTTTCATATGGTGTTGTATACATATGATATGGAAGTTGATTGCCTGTATATTAATTATTAGCATTAAACATTATATACAAATAAACTAAACACTGTAGATTATTATACAAGACGTTAATTAAATATCTCTAATCACATACCAGATTTCCCATAAAAAATAGCGCCCCAAAACATGACAGTGGCCCCTTGGGCAAATTTTCTATCGATGTTCTGCGGGTGATATGCCTCTCCTGCACGACGCAAAACACCACGAGCACGACGGGAGCGCAGATTACCCGTCTCAAAATAAGACTCGTCAGTAAAAATGAGATCGTGCCAGTTGCGCCCCTCATGCTCGCGGCAGAAAGCAAGTCTTCTTGCCTTCTGCACATCGCTGAGGGTTGGTTTCTTTACTGGTTTCCGGCGATAGATTTTGTTTTCCCGAAGAGCTTTGGAAATAGTTTGTCTACTAACATCTAGTTCAGCTAATTATTATTAAATTTTATATACATCATTAGCAACTATTGTACATATAGCCAGAGAGTTATTGATAAAAAAAAAGAGGAATTTTCTACCTGCTTCAGCTAACTGACTATAGGTCATTCGACAGTGGTCTGCATCTTGGAGAGTTACCTCAACAAGATGCTCTTTCTGAGCTGGTGTAAGGGCCTCATTCGCCCCTTTTACTGAGTTGGGAAGTGGAGCCAAGTTTTCATCAGCACAAAGATCAGGGATATGATTTTCGCTGGCTCGCTGGCGTGCTGTGCGAATGATATTTGAACAAGTACTTATTAGTACTCCCGTTCGTTCTGAAATGGCCTTCAAGGTCATCTTGTCCCTTCCTTCCAGCATCGCATACCTAACAATTTGTCCCCTCTTCCCCATAGATGTTGTTCGACCGCGTGGTGCTGCCATTGATTTGATAACGATAGATTTCTTGTTGTTTGTAGGTAAAGATCAAAAACTCCTTGAATACTTTACACGATGGTGAGCTTGCTATATTAATAATATCAAATCTAACTATTTGGCCTATTCTAATTGGTCATTCCTCTCACTAGGTACCTCCCTGCATTCTCATGCACTCCCTTCCGCCACTATGCAAGCCCGGTCCTTTTCACAAACGTCACGACACGACGAGTAGAGTATATTCATTAGGAATGTGCAAGGGGTTATCGAAATTGGGGAGTAGGTGGTTGGTGGGGGTTGGATCGAATCTTTCATATTTACTTCCTGGATGCGGGGGTGGAGAGTTGCTATTCGCGGGAGTTGGGGTGGGGCTATTCTCTCTGCGGGCGGTACGCCGTTCCAACCTACCGAAGTACCTTTTCTTCTTCCTAGGCAATCCTTGATATTCTTTTCTTCTTTCTAGCTTACATTTCACACCTCCTTTCTTAATACTTCGCCGGCCCCTGTCAAGAAGGAAGAATACACCTGATCAAATAGACGCACTATACATATAACGTCCGGGGTTTCTTTAAGCCTCTCCAGCCTACTATGCACAACAATTGGTCATAATGTCTCTGTACTTATCTTGCAGAAAGACTTGGGATTTACTCATTCGGATGATCTCTTGACGGTACTTGCAGTCACAAGGGTAGAGAAATGTCTGCCCACAAAATTTCTTTGGAGAAATCGGGTTTTATGCACATGTCGCATAAAACCAGCTCGGTTAGCAACACAAAGAAAGTTCTCGCAGCCTCAGAATCCAGCATCCCTCTTCCAACTTCGATGCAAATTTAGCCCCTATGGTATTTTTATTTTTATGGGATATTTTTCATGTTATTTTTATAGTTAATTTGGAGCGTGTTCCGCAGCCACAAAATAGAGTGGTATGCTGCCTATTTTTTAATAGATTCCCGGCGGCCCGCATAAAAAGGAAAAGTTGGAAGTTGGAACTCTTGGCGAATATTTGAGAGGGAAGAAAACTTCTTCACAGCAAGGAAGTTTGTGTCATTGCGTATTTCTTATTTTTCTCAAGCGTTGCCTTAGGCATGGCTGCCAAAGCTTAGAACTTCTAACTTCGAACTTGGAATTATCCACCAAGGTGCTGTGACTCTAATCTCGTATTTCTGAAATGATAATGTTGCAGTTTAGGGTAGAAGGTGGAAAATGAATATGGTGGACCGAGCATTTTAAGCGGTGGACAGAATGAAGTATTTGCAAGCCGCTTGATAGGTGCAGATAGCGCAGGAAGAACTTTACTGAATGTGAGAACAAGAGAGAAATTAAAGGTCAAAGTTTTCATGAGAGTTGTGTTAAGAACGGTTTCATTCGCTTTGTTTATGGTGTAGAAAGAACTTGTCAAGAAGGGAGAAGAGAAACAAAACAGAGTGCAGAGAAGACAAGGGGCCCTGTAACCAATGACAGCCAAGTCAACCTTATGACTAAGCTTCGGCAAACAATTCATGATATCCAACGGTTGCTTATCGCTTATGGTGTGATTGCCTATGGAGCAATAGCCGGGATTAAAAAGGAGAAAAAAAATAAAAGACGAGGAAGTTGAAAGAGGTGGGGAAATCAAGATACCATTAAGCGATCTCAATGCTAATCGCAAGGCTTATAGGCGCCTATCAGGTCTGATAGGCTGGCAGGCCGCCTAAATTGGGCCTAAATTGGCCCTTGTTCTTTTCGGGATGGCCTGGTCTGTTAGGAACACTGAATATATTAGCTGAGAATTACGAGTTCAGTATGGGAAATTTTACATTTATACCCTTTTTTAACATGCAATTACAAGCTAAACTTGGTACTACGATCTTATAGGGATCGGGACCCTATAAGATCGCCTCACAAGTAGAGGGGTACTACATAGAAATACCGGGACTGCATAACAGATTGATTTGGCATACCAGAATATTTTATTTTGGCTTAGAGGTCGGTTCCGGGCAATATCATGGTATTTGTAAAACGGCGGAGTGCATGCCAAATAGATCCTTATTATCCTACAGCAGCCTCACCAAAACCAGCGCACAAACCCTAATTACACGTCAAAATATTTCTTGTGCGACCATCATCCATAACCATCACCTGGACAAAATCATTTTTCCACAATTGACGAACCCCCCCGAACGCTGTCGTTGCGGAAAACTAACTACCCACCAAACTGGGCTGTATGGATATGGCTTACGGTAGCCTAAGGTATATATCATCCAGGGGCGCTTACGTTGGGCATATTTTGTCTTTTGAATGTTAAATATAGCATATTTATGTTAAGCGATCTGGACTTCACAGCTAGCATTGATTATTTTCTAAATCTGCTGACTGGCGGTCATGAGAAGCGGAGGAATTCCCATGAAGCATTGGGTGGCTATCTCAGCAAAACAGCCTGGAGTCCAGGAGTTCAATTCCGGGATAACGGTTTCTATTTCACTTTTCTAGTTTACAAGAATATCCTAAAAATTCTCCTCCACGCCCATTAGGTCGATTGTTCGCTAAGATAATGAACAATACTATCCTCTCTATGGAACAAAAATCTCAAGCTAAAAATATATATCGTTTCATCACCCTAAACCCCATCCCCGCTTCATCTCATCACCGGATGAAACTTTTCAAAACCAGAACCACAAACAATCACTCCCCCTCTCGCCCGTTCCCAAGATAGGTCTCTCCAAACACTGGCTTCCTAACTCCCTCCTCACTAGAAAACGTCAAATGCCTAATCCCCAGATATGGTTCACTCCCCACATCCCCCCACCTAAGTTTCTTCCCTACAATCTCCTCAGGATGCGCTTCCGAAGCATGGCATGCAGCAGAAATTGCTGCTGAGCAACTGCCAACAGTAGTGATCTCCGCAGGAAATTGTTTAAACCTAACCCAGGCGGCAGTCACCAAAGCAAGAATGCCCAGCATGAGCACGAAAATAATGGCAATGCATGAGTACCCTAGGACAGGCCACGCCGGTATAGCCTCGTCCTTGAATGGTTGCCACATCTCGATTAGTACGAGGAATAAGGATTGTGAGGTTAGCCAATGGAGCAGGGCGCTGAGGGTCATGAGAGGAATGGCGTAGGTATAGGGCATTTGTAGCCAGTAGGTGGAGCGCTGACCTGGGCCCGGGGATGTGATACGGAGGGTGTGGTGGCTATGACTGAACAGGGACCATTCGTGACCCATGAGCATGCAAGTGAAGAGGGAGTTGTGGGTCAGGTAGAGGAATGAGAGAATAGTTTGTGGAAGGTTAACTAGGAGGATTGCTTCGGTTATGCTTATTGGGTAAACATCGATTTGGGAGATGCTGTTTACTTTTCCAAAACCTCGGTTCCACCTTTCCGATCACCTTGTTAATATTGAGCTCCAAGGGAGTAATAGAAGAGAGGAGTAGGCTTACATTGATTTAATGCCGGTATTCCAATATTGCCCCTCATGGTCTATACCCAACCGAAGTGAGACCCCAGCGGCAATAAGAATTATCAAGAAGAGGAAATTACATAATATCTCTTGAAACCTTGGAAACCGAACCGTTGATTCATCTATTGTTTCTCTAGTGTCCTGCATTAGTCCCTGTTTCGTTTTGTTTCACTAACAACCTCTGACGGATTCTTGTTACAACTAGGGAGATCTTGTGTCGTGTGGAGGAAAACTTTTTCTAGTTGTTTTTCCTTTTCTCATTGTTCATGTAGGATAAAAGCAGGATCTTTTTCCTATTCTTTTACTTGATTATCAGTCTTTACTCGTTCTCTTGTTCGCTCCCTCTCATCGTCTCTTGATAGTCAATGAAAGTGCATTCGCTCCGCTCATCTAAAATTATTAATATCCACCTAGTCTTACTAACGCTAGTCCACCACTTCTTTACCTCCTTTGCTTCCACTGCCTCGGTTCTGTTCTCCACCCATGCCTCCACTCGCTCTCAATGAACTGTCGATCGGCAAAGCATATTCCCATTGTTGTTGGGTCCGGGACTCTCAAAAAGTAGTCGACAGCATCACCCAAAGTAACTAGAGTGGGCTCTCGAGATCTGATGACCGCTATGACCATGCAGCAAGCCTTAACGAAATTGCAACAGATAACAATAATCATGATCTTTAATGAGAACAGCACTTTGCACTTCTCCGCTGCCCTCTCACTCTTGCATCCGCCGATCTCTACCTCTTCCCCAGTTGTGAGCCTAATCGACCATGGAAGCCCACTGGTGACATTTGATATTAGCTGGCTAGGGTTACACGGTTCTCTGGGCACTTGGTAAAAATGGATGTCATCCGCCCGGCAGTAAGAGCATAGCCAACTATTCGACGAAGTTCCATAGCCTATAACATAGATCATATCCAAAAGGGTGTTATTGTGCGTGGAATTGGAACTGTGTTGAGTAATCAGGAATAAGTTTCTATAGCTGGACACATAATCGGTGTTATAGAGCTTTATGCACTCAGAAGGGTTCAAGTCTTTGTAGGTGCTAGTGCTTGCGTTATAGCTCTCGAGCGCACTGCTAACATTCCTGGATTCCCCCCAGTAGGGTATCACCCCCGTTAGATTCGAGTAGGCTCCAGGCTCAAAGTGGTCACTTGTCACAACGGTTACCACAAATGAATTTACTCCTAATGATGTCAATACTGCGGAATTGTACCTGCAATCTTCTGGTTAGCCAGGATTCAGGAGACAGCAGCAATATAAACATACAGCAGATGCAGTGGAATACTAGTAAGTCCAATAGCCATCCACAACAACATCCTCTCAGGCTTTATCAGGAACAAATTCCTAACATTCTGAACTCCAATGTCCATCCACCACCTCTTCGCATGTGCAGGATCAATCTCACTGCGCGTCGGGGCTGCGAGACACTGCTGCGTATAATTACTTCCAGACAATAACAGTGTAGAATGGGCATTTATCACTAGGTGCAACCAGAGCCCGATCTTTTTGCTCTGGTCACAACTGCCCTCATACAACGTCCCGATGCTTCCCTCCACCTTGTGCTCTGGATTTGTGGTAGCATAGATTGTAAAACCGACATTTATAAAGAGAACAACCACAACGCAAGTGGCACAGGCTAGGACACCCGTGTGCCAACCAGTATACCAAACTGGCTTCTATACTAATGAGAAAGATTTCGAAGGTTCTTCGGTGGATTCGCAATCTAGAGTCAACAATTCCCCCGGAGAGAATTCGCTTCCTCTCCTCCCTACTCCGCTGTCGCAGTTATTGTCACTCCGCGACACAGCAGCCATTTCGAAAACTTTTTCTGAAATTCTTTCTTCGCTGACCAGCAACTAGATAAACAAATATCTTATCTTGTGAAAGGAAACGATACCCTTCTGAGGGACAAGAGAGATTGTGGGGGGGGACCTGGTTAAGGCAATTTGCAACTCCTATTATCGCCTAGGAGTAGCACTTTCCGGCGGTGTTGTCGTTAGGATACACTATCTTTCCTACCCCTGCTTCAAGAGGCAAGTCCTTAAACACAGGAATTAGGAAAAATATATAGTCAATCATCCCTGCGCCCCTGTGCGCCTAACTAGGATTACACCTTCAAAGTTTAATCACTAGTTGGGGCGAGTATGCACTGTACTTGTACATTATGCCTTGTTGGGCTTTTGATAAATGGAAGGTGCAAGGTTTTCCTTGATTGGCTAGTTGTAGATTAAGGCCAGTGTGGTTGGTGATTCCTGCAGGCCTGCATAGCATTGGGGTATTTTTCCTTATATTACAAATAGTAGCATCCTTGAGTTGTTAGACAGTGTAGGGGTCATTTAAAGGGGAGTACCCTCGTAAAAGGGTGGCTATTGCGGTGCGTTTCGTCCTTGTTTAGTATAATTAGTACCGCGATATGGAGTTTATGATAGAAGGGATGAGTGTAAGTGCTGCTTTCTAGGACTAAATCACGTGCGCGATGTAACAGTTTAATGAACCATGATGTCCCCAGCCCGCTTTTGGTTAGTTCAGTAAAAACTGGGACCTTGAGAGCCCATTGGGAATTAAGCCTGGAAATATTCTAGGTGAAGAGTACGCAGTTATAGCCAAGGCCTGAGCAACCAGCATCCGTTACCGGTGACCCCCGCCTGAAATTGGACAACTTCAGTCATATTGGACTGCTACGGCTCGCTCCTCCAACTTCTCTAGATCCTCGGGTAAGTGTATCGCATTAACTTATCTTCCCAATTGGAATTAGTCATCAATTCATTCACCCGCCGACCCGCCGACCCATCATGTCAATGCCTTAAAGCTCTCGCACTGTGGTAATGCAAAACCACCTTGCCCGATGCCAAGCAGGGGGGTAATTTCATGCGTTGAAGCTCTGCTCCACCACTTCCAGCAAGATCCCAACAACGGACATTCTGTCTGACCAGTTATTAGACTATCCCGGAACCATTCGGTATCATGCCAGTAGTACAGGGTCTTCAGCTGAGCCGCCTTCTGTACTTAATTATAGAATTTCACCTTTTTCATTGAATTATCCGGCGGGGGTCGACGTTCGTCGCTTATTAATGGGTAATGGATTAACTAAGAAAGCGCTATACTAACAACGTTATAGCGTGGTTCGGGACTGCAAAGTGTGAAAGCCTGGAGATTTTCCCAGACTTGGGTCGAAGCGCTTTCGCTATTTAACAAATATGCTACTGGGAAAAGCCATGAACAAAATTAACCTTACACAAAGCATCAATGGAAACGCAGCCCTCCTCATCACCCCGCAATTTCAACACCCCCTAAAGATACTTATCTAAATCAAATATTGATATCCACTAACCAAACAGCCTCGATCCATTATTGTCAAAATTTAAAGTTATATTGTTCTGCGGAAAAAATGGCCTCAACTAGGCGGGCACATTCGGCTACTCCTGCCCTTCTAAGTGACAGTATAATACTGCACGTGAGAGTGTCTACTCGTTCTCGTATAATTTCAACACAACTATAAATCCTCAAGCACACCAAGTCCACCTTGTTTACTAGAATAATATTATGCAATACAGCCCTCCCAATAACTCAAATATTTCAAGCTAAATAAATATAGTTCCGATGCTCCAAAATCCCTTTTTTTCTACATCTTATTACCGGAAAAGAAACTTCCCGAATCTAAATCTGGGATCATAAAGGATCACTCCCAGTCTCTCCCCGTCCCAGCATAAACTTCTCCAAACACTGGCTTTCTAACCCCTTCCCCACTCGAAAATGTCAAATGCCTCACCCCCAGAGTTGGCTCAACCCCCACATCCCCCCAATGCACCTTCCTCCTGACAATTTCCTCCGAGTCAACCTTCCCAACATGACACGCGGCCGAAATCGCTGCGGAGCAACTGCCGACGGTAGTGATCTCCGCAGAAAATTGTTTATACCCCATCCCGGCAGCAGTCAGCAGGGCAAGAATGCCCAGTGTGAGCACGAAAATGATAGCAATACAAGAGTATCCCAGGCCGCTCACTTTAGCTGGAACGCCCTTCCCGAGCGGGTCCGATATCTCGATCGTCGTGAGGAATAATGATTGTGAGGTCAGCCAGTGGAGGAGGGCGCTGAGCGCCATGAGAGGAATGGCGTAGGTATAGGGTATTTGTAGCCAATATGTGGAGCGCTGACCTGGGCGCGGAGATGTAACTCGGAGGGTGCGATGGCGGTGACTGAAGAGAGACCATTCGTGGCCCATGAGCATGCAGGTGAAGAGAGAGTTGTAGGTTAGGTATAGGAATGAGAGGATAGTTTGTGGGAGGTTAGCTAGGAGCATTGCCTTGTTCACGTTTTCAAGTTCGTCGGCTATTAGAGAGACAGGGTTGACTTTTCCAAAACCTTGGGCCCACCTTTTTCGTCACCTCGTTAGTATCATCCTCGAAGGGGGTATAAGAGGGAAGGCAAGCTTACATTGATTTAAGGTCTGTGCTCCTGACTTGCCCATCATAGTCCATACCCAATCGAAGTGAGACCCCACCGGCAATGATAATTATGGAGCAGAAAATGTTACAAGTTATCCACCTCGTCTTACTAACACTTGTCCACCACCTCCGCGCTCCCTTTTGCTTCCACTGCCTCGGTTCAGCCCTCCACCCGTCACGGCTCCACTTCCTCTTAATGTACTGTCGATCCGCAAAGCATATACCCATTGTTGTTGGGTCCGGGATTCTCAAAAAGGAGTCAACAGCGTCACCCAAAGTGACTAGAGTAGGTTCTCGGGATCTAACGACCGCCAGGACCATACAGCAAGCCTTAGCAAGATTGCAGCAGATAACGACAATCATAATCTTTAACGAGAACTGCACCTTGCATTTCTCCGCTATCTTCTCACTCTTGCATCCGCTTATCTCAACCTCTTCCCCTGTTGTGAGCTTTACCCACCATGGAAGGCCACTCGTGACGTTTGAAGCTAGCTCGCTAGGGTCGCACGAGACAGAGGTCTCCATGTAAATTCGGCGCTCACCAGCTAGGTAGTAAGCACACATCCAACTACTTGGCGAGATACCTAGGTTCCCAACCTGTATCATATCCAGCAGGGTGTTATTGTACGTGGTGTCGGAGCTGTGGTTGGTTATCAGGAATAAGTTTCTGTGGCTAGACAAGTAGTCGGCGTTATAGAGTTTTGTACACTCAGAAGGCGTCAGGCCTTCGTAGCCGCTAGGGCTGGTATTGTATCCCTCGAGTACATCGCTAAATAGCTTGAAATCAGGGTACTGGTATCTGCCCCAGGCTAGGGTGTTGAATGGCATCTGCAAATAGCCATTTAATGCCTCGGTTATATTAGAGTAGGCCCCTGGTGCGAAGTGATTGTTGGTCGCAACGGTAACGAGGAAGTCATTCGCTGCTACAGAAGTATACACTGCAGAGTTGTACCTGCAACCTACCAATTAGCTCTGACTCAAGCGGGAACGGAAATCTCAACATACAGCAAATGAAGTGGAATACTCGTAAGCCCAATCACAATCCATAATAACCCCCTCTCAGGCTTAATCCTGAACAAATTCCTAACACTAGGAACTCCAATGTCCATCCATCGTCTTTTCCCATGAGCAGCATCAGTCTCACGGCGGGTCGGGGCTGAGAGACATTGCTGCGTATAATTACTTCCGGACAATAGTACTGTCGAAAGGGCATTTATTACCAGGTGTAGCCACAGTCCGATCGTCCTGCTCTTGTCACAACTCCCCCGATATAATGTCCGAATGCCATACTCCATCTTATACTCTGAATTTGTGGCCACATAGATTGTCAAACTGACATTTATGATGAGAACGGCCACGATGGAAGTCGCAGAAGCTAAGACACCAGTGAGCCAACCTGTGTACCAAACTGGCTTCCATATTGACGAGAAAGACTTCGATCGTTCTTGAGCGAATTCGGGATCCAGAGTTAATAGCCCCACTGGAGGGGGTTTGCTTTCTCCTCCCCCCGTTCCTCTGTCGCAGTTATGGTCGCCGAGCAACGCAGAAGCCATTTTTGATAAATTTTCTCTGAAATCCGCAATTCGCTAATCAGCAACTAGATTAATAATAATAAAAAAATCTTGTTTTGTTAAAGAAAAGAAGGCCCTTCTAGGACTCGAGAGAGGTTGAAGAGTGGGCTCTGGCTAAGATTATTTGCCACTCCCATTATGCCCCAGGATTGGTACTCTCGTCGGTGTCATCATTGGGGTACACTAGCCTGCCTATCCCTGCTTCAGACAAAGCGTCCCTGACTGCAAGGGTTAGAAAAGCGTATTGCCGACTAACCTTGCCTCCCCGTGCGCTTAAACGAGAATACACCCTCAAAGCTTCGGTACCTCGTACTGTACTTGGGACTGGTATCGACGGCACCCTATGCTTTATTGGGATTTTGGTAAAGGAAGGAGCAAGGCTTGCCTGATTGGCTGGTTTTGGATTGAGGCCATAGTGACGAAGAACCCGCAGGCATGCCCTGCATCGGGTGATCTTTTTTCCTACATTACTAGCCATAAGAGGATTGAGTGGCGAGACCATGTAAACATCGTTCGGAGAGGACCACTCCTACAAAACGGGGGGTGTTGTGGCGCATTTCGTCATGCCTTCGTGGAAATCGTACCACGGTGTGTAGCTTCGGATGGAAAGGGTGGGTATAACTATTGCCTCTCAAGGCTGAATTACTTGTGAGATCTAATCTTCCAGTGAACCATGATCTCCCTAACTCATTCTTCGCTAAACAGCAGGAATTTCGACTTTGCGAACCCCACCATTAGGGATCCAGCACAGAATATTCTTGGGGAAGAGTGGTCAAGATCCCAAGGGATCAGTATCCAGAGACTGATACCGACCACCCTCATAGAAAATTGTACACCTTCAGTAGTACCGTAGTAGTAGTACCTCTCCCTCCTTTAACTTATCCATCCCAATTGGAGTTCGTCAAAATCTTATCCACCCGCTATCCCATCCACTCGGTCCCACTAAAAGTCGGCGGTGTGGTAACGCAAACCACAACGCCTGATGCCGAGGAGGGAGGTGAGTTCATGCATAGAAGCTCTGCATGTTTACTTCTACTAAACGCTCAATGATGAAGATTCTGTCGGACCGCTATTGCACCACCTTGGTGCTGTACTGTGTCATACCGGCGTACAAAGTCTTCATGTTAGCCGCCCCGTACACTCCATTTCAGAATTTTTGGCCTTTTCCTTGGGTTTTCCGGAGGGGTTGGACGTTTGCTAATTATAGTGGTGGATTAATTAGAAAAATTCTGCATCAACAGGGATGTAGGGTAGTTTGAGACTACACAATGAGGAAGCCCGGTGATAGTTTGCCGAACATGTGTTGAAGTGCTTTCGGTGTGTGAATTGGTTGATAAGCAAGGCCAAGTTAACACTCTGATACCTTGCTCACCTACGTTTGAGTTATGAGGCTCAAGTGCCGGGGGGCAGGTTTCCTGGCAACAGCAGCCGATTAAGCCTCAGAAGTTGGATGCGGCTCTTGTGGTACCGAGCCTTAAGCGACGACCTGCCGGTACTCGACAGGCAAGACCAGTTCCAATCAGGAAGCAATGTATCTCAGCTCGAACGCAAGAGGACTCGTTTTGGAATGCTACATTCCGTGAAATCGTTACCAGGGTAATAACCGGTTTCCCCAGACTTCGCCTGGTGGCCGGCGGTAAAAGCATGTGTAACCCGAACCTCGAGAGAATTGGTCAGGCAGCCGAACTCAGCATGTCCCATACCCTCTTCCACAATGCAACTACCCCATACCCTTTAGGCTCCACAACATATCAAAAAATGCCAAATTAGTTATTGAGGTAATGCCATAGAAGTGATTAGGGCCCTGTTCGGCGCACTACTTTTTAGCATAAATTATGGCAGCTAAAACTATTTGCTTAGGAATAATTTGGAGGAACAAAAATATTGTGATACGATAGCCCACGGCGAAGCGAGCCCACAGCAAGGCAAGAACAGCCATAGGAGTTTTATAGGACAGGGATTATTTGTATGGGCATTCTCATATACAGTGGGCTCACTTAAGCCTAATTTCCGTTCTTCTCTAACTTCGGCCTAACTAAAGGTATTCCCGTACCGTGTCTGATACTCCCCTGAGTCAAAGGCCCCCTAAGGAGATTCTGGTTTGTCGCGGAAGAATAGTGTCCCAAAGTCCTGCAGTTTTGGTGTATTTTGGCCTCTTTCCAGTTAAGAAACCACCCATATTTTTGAAAACGATCGACACAGAGGCCATGATCGGCGATGAGGGTTTTACACGGCTGAGTGGAATGGCTTAAGCGAAGGCACAGAGTTTGTATTAAGCGAAGATGAAAGATTATGATTTAACTGTGTGGAGAAGACAGATGGGAAATTTTTAAGGAAACTTGAGAACAGGAAAGTAGAAAGGAAGCAAGGCAAGAACAGGAGAGAAGGAAAAACAAAGAGAAGAAAACTTTCATACCTTGCCTGTCCCCCCGCTGGCACATGCGCATACCACTGACACTACATCCTCAGTATGCAGGCATCTTCCACACGAAGTGCGGCTATTTCCAACACCTATTCTTCGGAGCTGGTGAGTGACTTTGCATGATCACGTACATTACAATCCATCTTTATTAGGGTCTATACCACACGGTATATGCCCCTGCTGTTAGAAATGATCCGGTGTGGTAAGACAAACACTACAAGCGATAGACGATTGTTGGGTACTGAAAGTGCCGGAAAAGCTTTACTGAAGGCAAGAACCAGAAAAGAATTAGGAATCAAATGAGAGTTGTGTTAAGATCGGTTTTATTGGTTTAGCTCCGATTTTGAGAAGAGCTTGTTGAGAGGAGAGTAGTAAACTGGAAACAAAACAAAAAGAGAGAACAAAAGGGACAAGTGAGCTCCGTAACCAATGACAGCCGGGTAAGCCTCATGACTGAGCTTCCGCAAACAATCCATAATATCCAACACCTGCATATGACCGGCCGGCCAAGCCCCACGGCAAACTCTAAGCTAAGAGTTAATTTGAAAACTACAAGTATCCATATATCGCTAAATACTATAGATACCTGCCAAGCTGTCAAGCGGAAGGCCGATGATTCTATTTGCGTTTCCTCTGTTTTCCCGCCAGCTTCCAATTGAAAGAGTTTCATTTTCAAAATATTATTCAGTTTAACTCCGACTCCTACATCCTCTATTACCAATATAAATATTTTTTTAAAAAAAAATCGGCCACCATTAGAAAAGCTTCAATTTATTATAGTCAAAATTTGAAGTTATTTTGTTTAGTGTTCTTTACGGAGCTTCCAGGGCCCTGAAAAACACAGCCCCCGGTCAAATTTCCCGCCTTGGGCCGCTGAGTGATTGGAGGAGAACTTCTAGGAGAGCCGAATCAGGAGGAAATGGAGGAGAGTCCACCTATATCGTCTTAAGGGCTGTGCACTGAAAAGAATGGCTATTCATGATATACTTTAAATCGGAGAATATCACCGGAAAGAGAAAACCTTGGCAGAATTAAAGTTAGGCTACACAAGAAAAAGCGGGAATTAAATATATGAGGCTGAAAGTTTCCCAGCACCAGACTTTCCCAAGAATGACACCAGTCATGAGGTTGAACCTTGTCACTTTTTGAGCTCAAGTCACCTGATATCACTCGTGTCTCTTGATTTTTTATAAAAATTTAATATTATGGTTGAAGTTTTCTTAGGATTTTTCTTGGGCGGTCTGGGCTTGCCGCCTGGGTGACACGTGTCGGCGCAACCGGATCTCGGCCCCAAAGCCCTGGGCTCAATTTCGAGGCCCGGGCATTACGAGATTGCCCAGGGAATAGCCTCCTAGGTGTTACCAGGGATGGTTGACCGGACTAAATGGTGATATCTAGGAGCCAGTAATTTTTCCGCTAGGGGTAGCGATGGAGATAAGTTGGGTACGACAGCGTAAGTGCCATTCTCATTCAATAGATCCCTAGTAGCACCCAGAGCGTGTTTGAAATAGCCGCCGTTGGTGAGAGAGATGCAAGCACTCTAAGGCCGGAGCGGTACGCATATACACCGGTAGAGGGACTTGCAAGCTATAGAAAGTTTTTTCCCATTTGCTTTTTTTCCTCCTTGTCTTTTTGTCACCGAATTCCTTTCTACTTATTCTTAACTTTCTTCAAGACCTTCCTTTCCATCAACTCATCTCAATCAATCATGAACTCCACCTCCGTTTATTACAAATTCCATGTCTCCACTCGAGCTGCTCCACTCCACTACATGAAACGCTTATCGCCAATTATCACCTCTGCATCGATTATTTTCAATAGAACTTAGTCGGGAGCTAGCGAGTGATGTTCCATGATCGCGTGAATCACCATCCATGTTTATTGAAATCTATACTACACGGTACCCCCGCGAACTACCAGACGGATAGGGTTTATGGAAAATCGTAAGCTAAGGGTTATCCTGAAACTACATTACTAAGTAGATAACTTACCAAGCTTGTCTGAGAAGCAGAGTGGAAAACCTACGATCCTATTTGTGATTTTCTGCTTTTCCGCTGACGTCAGGTTGAAAGAGTTTTATTTTCATTCACTGAAAATCGGACTTTTGCATCCCCTATTACCAATATGCCCTTGTTTTAAAAAATGGAAATTTGATTTATTGTTGTCACAATATAAAGTTATCTATTCTATAAAAGAAATGGCCCCAACTGCGTTGGGATCAGTCCGACAACTCCCGCTCTTCCCTGCGTTTCAAGGTACCTATGTGGCACAGACGGGCGTCTACTCGTTCTTGTACAATCGCAACACAACTCGACAAATCTGTACACAAACATTGTCTACCTTGTTTACTAAAAATAACACTGTGCAATACGATGCGCCATCTATTTCAAGCTAAATTTATATAGTTCCAATGCTCCAAACTCCCCTTTTTTTTATCCCATCACCAGGAAGGAAACTTCGTAATCTAGAATCATGAACGATCACTTCCAGTCGTTCCCCGTCCCGGCATAAACCTCTCCAAATACAGGCTTCCTAACCACCTCCTCACTCGAAAATGTCAAATGCCTCACCCCCAGGGTTGGCGCAATTCCCACATCGCCCCAGCGCAGCTTCTTCCCTACAATCTCCTCTGGGTCCACCCCCCATACATGACAGGCAGCAGAAATTGCTGCGGAGCAACTGCCCACGGTAGTGGTCTCCGCAGCAAATTGTTTATACCCCATCCCGGTGACGGTGAGCAGGGCAAGAAGGCCTAGTGTGAGCACGAAGATGATAGCAATGCAGGAGAACCCCACGCCAGCCATCACGACTGGATCATCCTTCCCGAGGGGGTCCGATACCTCGATCATCGCGAGGAATAAGGATTGAGAGGTCAGCCAGTGTAGGAGGCCGCTGAGGGTCATTAGAGGGATGGCGTAGGTGTAGGGTAGTTGAAGCCAGTATGTAAAGCGCTGGCCTAGGCGCGGAGATGTGACACGGAGGGGACGGTGTTGGTGACTGAAGAGGGACCATTCGTGGCCTTGGAGCATGCATGTGAAAAGTGAGTTGTAGGTTAGGTAGAGAAATGCGAGGATTGTTTGTGGAGAGTTAGCTGTGAGGATTGACTGGGTTGTGGTTCGGAACCATAGGTTCACTAGTGCGACACTGTTTGCTTTGCCGAAACCTCGGGCCCACCTTTTTTGTCACCTCGTTAGCATTATTCTTGAAAGGGATTAGAAGAGGGGAGTGTACATTGATTTAATGTCCGTGCTCCAGTACTGCCCCTCATAGTCCATACCCCATCGAAGTGAGACCCCAGCGGCAATGGCAATTATCGAGCTGAAAAAAGTACAAGTTATCCATCTCACCTTACTAACGCTAGTCCACCACCTCTGCACCCCCTTTTGCTTCCACTGCTTTGGCACTGCCCTCCACCCGCCACGAGTCCACTCCCTCTTAATGTACCGTCGATCAGCAAAGCATATCCCCATTGTCGTTCGGTCCGGGGCTCTCAAAAAGGAGTCTACAGCATCACCCAAGGTAACTAGGGTGGGTTCCCGAGATCTGACGACAGTCATGACCATACAGCAAGCCTTAACAAAATTGCAGCAGATAACCACAATCATGATATTTAACATGAACCGCACCCTGCACTTCTCCCCTGTCTTCTCACTCTTGCATCCGCTTATCCCTACCTCTTCCCCTGTTGTGAGGTTTACCTGCCATGGAATCCCTTTCATGACATTTGACGTTAACTCGCTAGGGTTGCACGGGAATGCGGGCTCCAGGTAAACTCGAGCTTCACCGGCTTGGTAGTAGGCGCACATCCAGCTACTTGGCGAGATACCTAGGTTCCCGACATGTATCATGTCAAGGATGGTGTTACTGTGTGTGGTGTTGGAACTGTGGTTGGTGATCAGGAATAAATTTCTATGGCTGGACACGTAGTCAGTGTTGTAGAGTTTTGTGCACTCAGAAGCCGTCAGGTCCTCGTAACTGCTTGTGTTGACATTGTATCCCTCGAGCACACCACTAAACAGCGGGAAATTCGGGTACCCGTATCGGCCCACGGCTAGTGCGTTGAACGGCATCTCGAAGTAGCCATTTAATGCCTCTGTCATATTCGAGTAGGCTCCTGGTTCGAAGTGGTTGTTGGTGACGACTGTCACGACGAAATCGTTCCCCGCTACCGAAGTATACACTGCAGCGTTGTACCTGCAATTTTTCCAATTAGCCAGGATTCGAGCAAGAAGAGCAATATAAGCATACAGCAAATGCAAGGGGATACTCGTAAGTCCAATAACAATCCACAACAGCGTCCTCTCCCCCTTAATCCTAAACAAATTCCTAACACTAGGAACGCCAACATCCATCCATCGTCTCTTCGCATGGGCAGCATCAATCTCGCTGCGAGTCGGGGCTGTGAGGCATTGCTGAGTATAATTACTTCCGGACAATAGAAGTGTGGATAGGGCGTTTATCAACAAGTGTAGCCACAGTCCGATCTTCTTGCTCTTATCACAACTGCCCGAATATAACGTCCCAATGCCATCCGCCATCTTGTACTCCGGATTCGTGGCCGCATAGATTGTCAAACCGACGTTTATAAATAAAACAACCACGACGCAAGCGGCAGAGGCTAAGACCCCAGTGTGCCAACCGGTGTACCAGACTGGCTTCCATTTCGACGAGAAAGGCATCGACCGCTCCTCAGTGGATTCGGAATCTAGAGTGAATAATTCTATGGGAGAGGATTTGCTACTTGCTCTTCTCCCTCCTCTGCCGCGATTAGTGTCGCCTAGCAACACAACAGCCATTTCGATAACTTCTTTCTGAAATTCGCCACTCACTGGCCGGCAACTAGACAAAAGAATATCTTGCCTCGTGAAAGGAAGGAAGGCCTTTCTGAGGGTCAAGCGAGGTTGAGGAGGAGGCTCTAGTTAAGGTTATCTGCAACTTATATTATAGCCCAGGATTGGCGCTTCCGGCAGTATCGTCGTTGGGATCACTACCTGCCGATTCCTAATTTAGCGGGAAGTTCCGGCAACAGAAGGGCAGAGAAACATATGGTTGATTATCCCTGCGTCCCCCTGCGCCTAGGCAGGATCACGCCCGTACCTCTTACCTGGGACGAGTACGGGCTATCATACACGCTATGTTAGGCTTTTGAAAAAAGGAAGGAATAGATTGTTCCGATTGGCTAGTTTTAAATTAAGGTTATCGACCGGCTAAATCGTGTAAGCGTCGTTTATAGAAGGGAACTCTTACAAAATGGTGAATTGCGGCGCATTTCGCCACAACCCCGTGCAATTCATCAGGCGGTGTGGAACTTCGGATGAGTGGGGTGCGTATAACTTAAGTTCTGCGTCCCAAGACTTAATTGCTTGCAAGATGTAACCTTCTAATGAACCATGATCTCCCTAACTCATTCTTGGCAAAGTAGCAAACACAAAGACCTTAAGAACCCCGCATGCTAAAATGCACCATTTCCTCATCCTATGATATATGTTCAATTGTAACTTTATAGCCGGATAGGTCTTGTATGTGCGGTACGACTACCCGTAAATATTTTCTTGGATGCGGTAAGCGTGGTGTTACAACAGATGGATATGAAGGTACAGGGCCAAAGTTTTGCAGGTTCCACAAGCGAGGTTTGCTACCGTCACCCCCTGTGGAACTTACAAAAATTAGGCCCTGTACCTCCGTAGACAAGGTGCGTAAGCATTGAATAAACCTTTGAGTCTTAGCTATTGTGTTCAATACTGTTTCCAACACTATCATGTGCAGATGCAATATTACAAATAGTTTCACCGCAATTAAGAATCAAGCCCAGAAATATTACCAGTACCGACCACCTCCAGTAGTGCCGCACTACCCCGCTCCCTCCTTCAACTGTCTCCTTCAACTGTCCAGACCCCCTCCCTGGTGATGGCACTGCACCAACCTGCCCACCTCAATTGGTGTTTGCCACCGATTTATCCACCGCCACCCCACCAAGCCACTCTCACAAAAAAAGTCTGCAGCGTGGTGGCACAAAACTACCATGCCTGACGACAAGTCGGGTGGGCCACTCCATGCACAGGAGCTCTGCACGGGCACTTCCCGTAACCGCTTAACAACAGACGCTCTGTCTAACCCCACCTAAGACTCGGTTGTTTGACCACCCTCTGTACTCTATTTTGGAGTGTCGGCTTACTGGTATTCTTGAATTTTCGGGAAAGCTTAGCTCTAGACAGTTATATTAGCTAAACATACAGCTATTCTGTTTTCTTTACACACCTTCAACTATCTGTCTATTTCTAAAAATTAAATTTGTAATAGGGGGTTGGACTAGACAGTGGCGTCTCAACTGTTATCTGATAAACGCCACGAAAGTGTTTGACCAACCTCCCGCGGTCCTAGATTCTTGTAATAATCAAAATATATATTCGGTAGCTACCAGGAAGCATTCAAATCCAGCATCTCTATCCTACGTACTGTGGCTAGACCTTCAAAAAGTCATGTTGCCTACTCCAGGTAAATGCCATCTACTTTGCCGCACTCTCCCCCCACTGTCAAGCCCCCTTTAACGGTCGGCATCGTTGCAGGCTGTCAGACAGACGTCTATAGGTAAACGAGCCCATAGTGTGATTCAGGACTGTAAAGTTAGAATTCCTAGCGATAGTTTTCCCGACATGTAGTTTACGGTAGTGCTTTCACTGTAGAGAACGAGTTGATGAGGAAATGCCAAGCCGCTAGGTTGCACCCGCGCGCTTGAGTTCTTGGTATTAATAATACGGTAAGTATCGTATGCTAGAACTCTTTTGTGAAGCTCGTGCGCAGAGGGACCTGGGGTCAAGACTTCCTGCAGATACAGGACTCGCAGCCGCCCATTGAGCACCTTCCGGAAACTAAATGCGGCTCTTTCGACACCCCACGGTACCGATAATCGATGGCCTGTGGGGTGCTCCCTCCACAAGCGAGAAGTATCCAAGCACAGGGGCTATCCTGGTATTGGCCAAGGAAGTCTTGCTTATTGGGCCGAATCTCTACTTGGATATTCCCCTGTTTACCCCATGTCACTGCTCCTTGTTTGACAGTAAGCTCGTACCGGTATATCGCAAGTTCCTCAACCCGCAAATAACCCCCGAGTAAAAAAACTACCTGTACGAGTACTACCGGTACCCCACCGCCACCGAAAATTCCACCAGAATTCTTTCTGCTCTCGCCTCCGCCTCACCCTTCCCCCCACAGTGCCCTTCTCCTTATCCCCCAAACTTCGGAAACTTCTTCTCTGTACTCGAGCAGCCTGCATAGCAAGGCAGGGCTAGCACCGACTAGTAAGCTGTGGATCTTGGCTCGAACACAAGAGGTTTCATTCTGGGAGACGATACTCCGCAAAATCGCTACGGCGTTAATACTGGTACCGGTAGCAGGCCCCCTCCGGTTTCGCTTCGCTGAACGACGGTAAAATTAAGTGAGACGCGAAACTCGAAAAGATTGGTTAACTACCGGTACCGAACCCAGCATGTCTTAAATTACATCCTTCTGCCTCGATGATACTATTACCTCATACCTTTTAGACTGCACAACACATCGCAGCTACAAAAAACTAGGAATCAAGATGCCTATTGTCATGGAAGCGATTGCGCGAGTAAAAAAACAAAAAAAAGCTTGGTGGCTAGAGTAATAGAATGGCTCAAAGATGAATCCTGAAGAGAGTGCTGGAAATTAGATGGAGGGTTGGAGAAACCCATTGCCAATTAGGCAAAGCGTACGGGACTTCACTTAGGGAACACCGTGGCGGCTCCGAGAAGGGTGGATAAACGTATTTCCGGTTGCCGGGGCAGTGCGGGGTCATAGCTCCCCCTAGAAGGGTCCGTGGACCCCCATTCACATATACCACACCTTATTTCCCTTCCACCTCGCGATCACCATCCTTCCTACACCTCGCGTTCCTATACTTCCTACTACTCGCGTACTTTTTTCCCGCCAACCCCCCTTCGCAGACCCTCATGCGCCCTCATTGCCATACTGGGACATGTCGGCGGCAATGATCTCCCATGGTAAGGGCAGCGGCGATTTTCCCAAGACCTCCGACAGTGGAACTACGGACCAATAGGTAGCATGGTGGTGGTGTACAATTTCCTTTGGCGTTCTTCTTGGGTTCTTTGAGTTTCCTTTCCTGTCTATTCTAGGTCTCTTCAATGTATTGGCTCTGCTTTGGAGAATTGGTTGATGCTACTCGGCATGCTTTGGCTATAGTTTCTTTTCATATATTCATTCAGAAGCTCGGAAAGATGCTTCCGTTGATAGACGGGTACCAGTATGGGCAGTTAAAGGAAAGCGCGAAGGCTGAGGAGATGAAAGCAGAACATGAGTCTGGCTGAGTCTGGCATTTGGATCCAAGGTGGAGGAAATCGGGAGTCTTTGTGAATTATTGCTTTTGTTTAGGGATTACGCAGAATGTTCCTTTCTTCTATTATCATGAGGATAAATAAAACGATTAGGGAACCTGGGTAGAGGAAAGCGGGCATGAGTGGTGATCGTTGGAAAGATGAAGATAGGGTTAAGTTTTGTTTCATATCTACTCTTGTCTTTACCGTTGATTTAGCAAGCAAGAAGAAGAGAACAAGTTGCGCGCTATCCCCTCGTTGCCATTCGGTGGCGTACTTCTCTCTGTCGAAAATAGATGACACGACTCCAGCACGTTATCCCCAGAGCCTAACCCTCCTCAATTTTAATCCGCCAACGCATATACTGTATATATTGATAGAGCAATGGGATATGCAATGTCCAAAACACTCCTAATAGGCTAGTTTTATGGAGTTTGACCGAAATAATGTACTCATTTGCCACTTTTGTACAATGCTCGGACAAAAGCCTTGGTTGCTTGCTTTTCAGAGTGCTAGCACTAGAACACCCGCTAGGAAGTAGATCGATTCTTCTTAGAACAGCAGTTCTGGGTATTCTGATTGTGATATTTCAATAATGGGGGAGCTGGTGCAATATTGGATGAACGGTAGAGATATGAAATTGGCAATTTTCCAAACATGTATCTTTTTCCATGCCCACCCTAAAGATTCTCAGCTCTTAGCTCTAGCTTTAGGAGAGGCCATCCCATTGGCAAGCGTTGGTCACAAAGCAAAGACATATGCTAATACGGTCCACCCCATGTGTGAAATATTTCGGGCTAAATATATATGGTTCTAACCCTCTAAGCTTCATTTTCTTTCCCGCTAATCGTCTGGAAGGAAACTTCCCGAAACTAGAATCACAAATTATCACTCCCAGTCTCTCTTGTCCCTGCATAGACCTCTCCAAGCGCCGGCTTCTTAACCCCCTCCTGACTCGAAAATGCCAAATGCCTCACCTGTTCGTGCCTAACGAAAGCACTGAAGAAGGAGCGAACAAAAGTGGGATCACGAAAGACTCTGAGTGAGAAACAAGTGCGGGAATGAAGGATCGATACGCTCTCTAACTCTCTCGTCCTTCCCATACTAGCTAAGAACAAACTAGGAGATATATATCTCCGTCAACAACAACAAACTAACATGCAGGAAACTAAACAAACTCTAAAGAAAACATGAAGTTGACAAAAGAAAACTCCTGCAATCTGGAACCTTCCCATGATCTATCATGATCCATGAAACCTCAAACTCAACAATGCTAATGCGCAAACTTCCGTATACCCAGGAAATAAAAGAAACCATAAAACCAATACCCTATGCCAACCGGCATAGGATGTGAAAAGAACAAAGCCTCTACTAGGTGCAGAACCGTAGGAAACCATAAAGAGACATGCCCTGTATCCTTCCGTCACCTAACCACATACCCGTAAACCTGCATGACTGCAACCCTTCATGACCGCAAACCTGCATAACCCCATGCCCTATAGGCCACCATCCAACATCACCTCCGAGATTGGCGCAATACCCACATCCCCCCAGCGCACCTTCTTCCCTACAATCCCCTCAGAGTCCTTCTCCCAGATATGACATGCTGCAGAAATCGCGGCAGAGCAACTGCCGACTGTAGTAATCTCCCCAGCAAATGGCTTATACCCCATCCCAACAGCGGCCAACAGGGCAAGAGTCCCAGCATGAGCGCGAAAATGGTGGCAATACAAGAGTACCCCACGGTACTTATCGTTCCTGAATTCTCCATCCCGAACGAGGTCCATAAATCAACTTTTGCAAGGAATATTGATTGAGAGGTCAGCCACTGAAGGAGGCCGCTAAGGGTCATTAGAGGAATGGCGTAGGTGTAGGGGATTTGTAGCCACTATGTGGACTGCTGGCCTGGGCGTGGAGATGTGACGCGGAGTGTGGGGTGATGGTGACTCAAGAGGGACCACTTGTGACCCGAAAGCATGCAGGTGAAGAGGGAGTTGTAGGTTAGGTAAAGGAATGAGAGGATTGTTTGTGGAAGGTTAGCTAGGAGGATTGCCTGGGCTATGTTTCGAAAGCGTATAGTGACTAGGGACACAGTGTTTACTTTGCCGAGACCTCTGTTCCACCTTTTGTGTAATCATTAATATTGTGCTAGAAAGGAGTGTTAGGAGAGGGTGGCAAGCTTACATTGATTTGAGGTCTATACTCTTGACTCTTCCGTCTTTGACCATACCCAACCAAAGTAATATCCCCGCGACAATGATAGTTATCAAGCAGACGAAATTAAAAGCGATCCACCTCCCCTTAACGTCCTTTACTGGGAAACCGCTCGGTACCGAGATCCCGCTTGCCCGTGGCACGAATGAAAAATAATACCTACATTAGATTATCTCCATGAATAATAGAAAGACTACTCTGAAAGTCCAGATACAAGTACTTTGAAATATAGAGAATCAGAAAATCTAGCTTCTATTTAATATTCATATAGTGTTACTCTGGTATGGTGGTTTTAACAGTGTTTATTTTGAAAAGTAATTGAATACCTTGCTAAGGATATAAAAACTGAAACCCCCAAGAAGGGCACTCTTAATGGGTTAGAAGGATAGTATAAGTCTTATATATTCAGAATAGGCTGGTTTTAATTTATTTTCTGTACATTTTTTTGGGTGGTTGTAAATCAACAAAGAGGAGGAAAACTACATACAAATTGCACCAATCCTGCCATATGATATCTATATACTCAGTTAACATATGGGCTCAATTCCTTGGAATATACTTTATTATGATTATTCAAGTAAGTATACAGCATTTGAGGCTAAACAAACAGGTCTTTCATATCTTTTTGCCTTTATATTACTAAGAGTAATGGTCTATGGTATCTAGGCTCATTTTTGCCTGTAAAATTGTTAAAACTAAATCACTAAATAGATAAAACTCTATGTATGAATTTAATAGTATTGAGAGACTAAGGAAGTTTGTTTTCATACTAAGGAAGTTTGTTTTCATACTAAGGAAGTTTGTTTTCATACTAATTAAGTAGGTCTATGTTCTTATATTAAGTCTTGAGCATAATATCTAACATTTTTGTAAGCTTGATCATAATCAAAGGAAATATTATGGAAGAATTATCTATTTAACTTCAAACATTGTATTCTTAGTTAAATAATTATAATAAAGTATATTCCAAGGAATTGAGCCCATATGTTAACTGAGTATATAGATATCATATGGCAGGATTGGTGCAATTTGTATGCAGTTTTCCTCCTCTTTGTTGATTTACAACCACCCAAAAAAATGTACAGAAAATAAATTAAAACCAGCCTACTCTGAATATGTAAGACTTATACTATCCTTCTAACCCATTAAGAGTGCCCTTCATGGGGGGTTTCAGTTTTTATATCCTTAGCAAGGTATTCAATTTCTTTTCGAAATAAACACTGTTAAAACCACCATACCAGAGTAACACTATATGAATATTAAATAGAAGCTAGATTTTCTGATTCTCTATATTTCAAAGTACTTGTATCTGGACTTTCAGAGTAGTATTTCTATTATTCATGGAGATAATCTAATGTAGGTATTATTTTTCACTCGTGCCACGGGCGAGCGGGATCTCGGTACAGAGCGGTTTCCCGGTAAACAACGTTACTAACACTAGTCCACCACCTCTGCACCCCTTTTTGCTTCCAATACCTGGGTCCCGTTTTCCACCCACGCCTCCACTCCTCCTCAATGAATCGTCGATCGGCATAGCATATTCCCATTGTTGTTGGGTCCGGTGCTCTCAGAAAAGAGTCTACAGCATCACCCAAGGTAACCAGAGTAGGCTCTCGGGACCTAACGACCGCCATGATCATACTGCAAGCTTTAACAAGATTGCAGCAGATGATGGCAATCATAATCCCCAGCGAGAACTGCACCTTGCACTTCTCCGCCGCCCTCTCACTCTTGCACCCGCTTATCTCCACCTCTTGCGCTCTGTCCAGCTTTACATGCCATGGAAACCCACCCCTCAAGTACCGGGCTAGCTCGCTGGGGGTGCAATTGAAGGAGTTCGGTAGGTAAGTTTGGGTTGTACCTTCTCCGCCGTAATTTCAGATCTAACTCTCTGGCGATTTATAATCGGCTCTCACAAGCGTCATGCCTAAGAGGGTGTTATTTTGCGTAGTATTATTTTATGATTAGTGATCAGAAAGAGGTTTTTATCGTCAGACACGAAGTCAGTGTTGTAGAATTTAACGCACTCAGAAGGTGTCAGGTCTTCGTATCGATGAGTGCTGGCATTATGCCCCTCGAGCATACTTTTAAATAGCTCCATATCATCCAAATACCGGTATCCCTCGCCGGTTGTGGCATTTAGCGACGGGAGGAACCATGATACCATGCTCAAGTTCGAGAAGGCTCCTGGTTCAAAGTGGTCCTTAGTCACAACAGTTACTAGGAAATCATTCGCCGATAGTGAATTATACACTACAGAATTGTATCTACCATGTTCTAGTTAGTGAAGATTCGTCTGTGCATCTTAATAAAACATACAAAAAATGCAGCGGAATACTCGTAAACCCGATAGCGATCCACAACAACGCCCTCTCGGGCTTTATCCGGAACAAATTCCTAACACTAGGAACTCCAACGTCCATCCATCAGCTCCTGGCATGTGCGACATCAATCTCGCTGCGAGTTGGCGCTGCAAGGCATTGCTGGGTATAATTGCTCCCGGACAACAGCAGTGTGGAGAGGGCATTTATCCCTAGGTGTAACCATAGCCCGATTTTCCTGCTCTTGTCACAACACCCTTCATACAATGTCCCAATTCCTCTTTCCATCTCGTACCCCGGATTCGTGGTAGCATAGACTGTTAAACCGACATTTATTAAGAGAACAACAATGACAGAAGTGGCACAAACCAAGATGCCAGTGTGCCAGCTGGTGTACCAAACTGGCTTCCATAATGATAAGAAGGAGTGCGGCCATTCTCGTGTGAATTCGGAATCTGGAGTTAATAGTTCTGTCGAAGATGATCTACTTCCTCCTGCTGCCCCCCCTTCTCCTCCTTTTTCGTAGCTATTGTCACCTTGTGATACAGTAGTCCATTTCTGTAACTTTTTTCTGAAATTCAACTTACCCTCACTAGCAGCTATCTCAATGGATATCTTGTCTCGTGCAAGAAATAAAAGCCGTTCTGATGCTTAGGAACGCTTAGGGAGGCGGCTCTAGTTAAGGTTGCCAGTGTTCCCAAGCGTCCAGTCCGTCCGTCTTTGGCCTAGGACGGGACGGACGCCAAGTTGGAGACCCTTGCCCGGGACGGACGCTGAGTGGCAGTCCGTCCTGATCTATGCCCGGGACGGACGGCCGGGCCTATAGGTGTCTTAGTTTATGTTTCATACTTGAATCTCATGAGAATTAGGTTTGTGTTATGAAGAACCGAAGTATTGTTATTCTAATGTAGAGAAGATCAGGCTTGACTATCATATATCAAATTTCGCTATAAATCAACTAATGCTTCCAGTGATATCTGATCCTGGTTCCGAGCACACTGAACCCATTCCACTTCCTTGACCTGGCCTTTGCGCTCTATCCTCCAAATCTCGCAGCATGGTCTCTACTTCCACTAATGGCTTCTCAGAAATGAGACCTGCCTTTCTCCAGGACTTCATACATTGGCATGGTTCGCTTGTGTGCCGCTACCTTGAAGCTGTAGTGTGAGACGGCGAAAGGGTTTTAAATTTTGCAGTATCGTAGCCAAATCATCCCAATCATCTCTAGTTAGTTCATCGGAAGTAATAAGATCGGGGTCAATAAGGTCCGGGTCCACGATTTCGAACTCAGAACTTCCAATTTTTGACATACGGTGGGCCTTCGCTTTCCTTTCTTCCGTAATAGCGGTTCCAATAAAGCCCTCCATGATATCACTCAACTCAAAAGCCCGTTCAAGGGCATCCGCATCACTAGACCAGCGAGTAACATTTCCAACCAATAGTATTAGCGGTCTAGTATATTCTCTTCCTCTTACTAGTCGAACCTTCTGGGCAAATCGATCGCGTCGTTGGGGGGTTCGAAGTATCCATATCCCAATGTTATGGAGCTTGCCCATCGGACCTTTCTTTCTCCAAGACTGTAAGAGATCCCCCTCCTTTTCAATATCGCGCTTTTCGCTTAGGGAGGAACGCGTCTGGAACGTTAAGATGCATGCCAGAAATATCGCTCGTAATTGTAGCAGAACTCTCACCGGCCGGTATGTTTCCCGCGCTTGAATTTGACCGAAATGTGGGAGTTAACAATCCTGATGGGGCAGAACTTAAGCAATCACTATGTGCTGAGCTCTCATTTTTGAGGTCAACATCTACCCTGAAGTCGTCAGAAAAGTATGGGGGTAGGGCTTGAGAAATGGAGTCAGAAAGGTGTGTCCGGGGCATGTAGATAGTAGCAAGAGCTAACAAGTAGCGCTTGTCCTCCCTTAGGACGGTAGGTATCTGCAAATGACGGCTGGTACCTACAGGTAACGCCCGTCCTCACTCAGGACTGTAGGTACCTACAGGTAACGGTAGGTAGACGCCAGTCCTTACTCAGGACGCCCGTCTTTACTCATGACAACCGGGCCCTACCGGAAGTTACCATTTCCAAAAAAGACGGCAGGCCCGCCCGTCAACCTACAGGACGGCCGTGTTTAATAAAGACGGACGCCTTGCCCGGCCGTCCTTACCCACCCGGACTGGACGGACGGGACTATATGACGCCAGGGCCCTGGCGTCCGGACGGGACGGTTGGGAACACTGAAGGTTGCTTGAAACTCCCATTGTGGACTAGGATGGGCGCTTTCAGTGGAGTTCAAATTGGAACCATGTACTCGGGGCAGCGATAAAATCTGTGAACATTGGGGTAGTGATTGGCGACAAGCTAGGTAACCAAATATTCGGGCTTAGCTAGTTAGAACCTTGGAAAATCAAAATTCACCAATTATTGTGTTTAAAGTGTTCACGGAATTTATTCTCATTTACCACATATGTCACTACATGCTCATATAGCCTATCCCTTCACTCGTAGCACAATTTAGGCCATCGCAACAACCGATCTGACCTCTTATTCTTTTCTAATATGCAACCAAAACAATAATATGAAGCTTAGAAAATATATATATAATAATCTTCAGTACTGCTAGAAAGGAATCCCAATTTATCTGATGTTTTTCTTACAATCCCCTCTGGTAGTGTTGAGATTGGGTTAAATAGGATATTATTCCTTCTATTGATATGTAAGAATCCAACACATTGACTCAAGGTAGGAAACTAAAAAGAGAGAGTCCTATTATAATCTGTAGAGATTCTTTTCTATGTCAAATTTTTTTCTACTCAATTAGATTAAAATTAGGGTTGAGATGAGGAGCCAGAATCTGTAGGTCAAGATTTGGTGGTTTTTAGTACACTACACAACCAAAAGCTGGTTGCCATCCACATAAAACACAAGAGAAATGTCAAAAAGATGCACAGATTACAGACTTTTAATTACTTAAATCTTACTCCTAAGGAGGTCAATAAATATCACAATAATAGAGAGGTGATAATTGTATAGCAAAGAGTCTTAGAGGTAAATTTTATAGAATAATACTAATTCTTGCAGGATTTATTTAGGTTTACTTCTAAATGGAACTTTAGTATGGATAAAATGAGCTCACAGAGATACCAGATTATTAATCAAATACAAGAGATATTATATTCCTATTGCCTTAGATAAAGTTTTTACATAATAGAGCACCCAAAATAAATTCCCTAGATTTTTCATGTTCTTTGTTGTGGTGTTGTGACATACAGAAATTAATTGTGGTCCCTCAGGACCACAAAATCCCATTGTTACGAGCCATGGGATAAACCTCATATCCACCCCTCCAAAATGCTGTTCACGGACCAACCCTGGTATCCGAGTAGCTTGCTAGCACTCACCCGAGGTATGCCTGGTTGGGCTTTTGACAAGAAAGCGGAATATTACTCTTGATCAGCAGACCTCAGAATAAGACCATAGTCCTGGGAGATTTCTACAGGCTTGCATAGAATGCACAACCTGTTTCCTCTTGATATAGACAGTGCAAGGATTGAATGGCCTGAGCGTGCAAGGGCCGTTTGGGGAGGAATAAAAGTGCACCCCGTGCAAGGTAACATCAATCCTAGAGACCTTAATAATGGAAATGAAAAATAAAAGTACACTTAAAATCCTGCCCGCCAACACGTTATCCCTACGAATGGGCATCGTAGGATGCAACGCGCTTAGCATAGCCTAGGTTTGAAACACTTTTCATCGTGGGGATTCAAAAAAATTCTGAAGATATGCTCCATAATAATCATTATTCATCAGATCTAATTTGCATTGGCTGTATCTTATTTTCTTTGGCTCCTACAGTACTATAAATGAAACATTACCATAGTTAAAATAAAGCAAAATTTATCTATCTCTATTGATATAGCCTTTTTTAAAAAATAATTACCTCAACTTTTATGTTCTGAGTTTTTTAAATAATATGTGATGTAGTGCTATTATTAGAGGCGGTGCATTGACTTATCGATACGGCTGTACTCCCGGTGAAGTCGAGGCTTCTTGGATAGCTCCCATTGCGCCCCCACGATGAAAATGCAACCGTTGCGACACCTGACCCTAGTCGAGGTACAATAGTGCCAATCAGATATGCTACTATACGGATTCCGCCTTGAACACGATCCGTGGCATTGTAATTATTAAATGAGACTTTCCACTATTACAGTAACCCTAACCCACAAGACTTAAGTAACGGAAGGTGTGTGAAGAGGGAGGCAAACTATATACGGTAAATGGGGTGCGTCACTCAAATACCAACCACTACCGCGACAAACAAGCGGGCAGGGGAAAACCTCGTCCAAACACAATTCCACGCTCCACAGTACCCGAAACCCCCGGTTCCGCATCGCAATATCTCGCGAGCAATCGTCGGTTACCGTCTCCCTGAGGTCATTCTCTCTTAGAGTTGGGATTACCTTTCCTGAACTAATATATCCCTCGCCGAATATCCTCACCTTCGGCGCCTAGTGGCTCAACTGGATCATCTGAGCATAATCTATGATGGCCAGGAAAAGTATCTGTTGGGGCAGCATTTACGTTAGCCGTGTTTTACTGTTGTGGTAAGTTGAGTGTCCATGTTCAGAGTAAAGGTAATGTCCACTTCACGGCTAGCATTACCCATTTTCCAAGCAAGTTGGTTCAATTGTTTAGCGAAGAAACTCCCATGAAGCGTTTCGTTGTAATCTCATGCAAGCCACCTCGAGTCCGGAGTTCAATTCACAAGTAGCGGTCTCATTTCCTACCTTTCCACTTGAAAGCTATGTGATAATATTGTACTATGGCCGAGCTTAGTATTTCGGCGTCCTGACGGGAATCATTCGATGTTTAGAAAACCGATACACAGTCACCCAGGCCATCCAAAATCTCGATATTCCGGATACCTTGCTGTCCTGTATGAACCTCCGAGAGTTCTAAATTTCTTCTCATTAAAACCTGTCCCGCCGTACCTGACGACTCGCTGAACCGAACAGATTCTTGGATTTTGACCGTCCGGGATAGCGGGGTGCGATTGCGCTCGAGTACAGTACCAGTTTGACTTGAACAGTGGAAAAATTGAGCGTTAGAGACAAAACGGACTAGAACTAGTGATAAATTATAATACTCGATTTGTATCCATATGTTTTGAGAATTCGGGATTGTGGTGCATTTACTACATGACCTTAGGCTTTCGTTTCTATTTCATGTGTCTCCGATTTTCACCGACTCTCTCTATGAATGGCCCTTCAATTTATAATTCTCTTTAATTGATCACTCATGCATATGTATGCTGTCCTTCACTCGTTGAGTCCCGATCTCTACTCGTTCTTTTATTACTCTCTTTGTTGCTCTTGTACATATGTACGTACAGCTGCACCCCCATGCTTGCCCTCTATACTTTACACTAGCGACCTTCACATCAGGTTAGCCTAGACCCTGAATACTTCAACTTCTTCCGGCTGCCAACGATTGCTAGCCCGGCAGAATAAGGATTTAAGCAGGAGCCCACACAACCATGGCGGGGTCCTCTCGGGAATAAGGGAATTTCAGGGATGTGGTTGGAGTGGATTGTTGAGGGTTGAGTCCTAATATCTAGGAGCTAGTAATTTATGTGCTCTGATTAGCGAAGGAGGGAAGTTAGGTATGATAGTGTGGGTAACATTCTCATTCGATAGATCTCTGGTAGCTCCTATGGCCTAGTTAGCGAGTAGCGAGTGATGTTTCATGACAACACGTATAACTATGCATCTTTATTTGTGTGATTGCTACCTAATTCTACAAATCCTTACGAAGACCCGGTCTACCATATTTACCAAAACGAGGTGGAATATAGTCCTCGCGATGGATCAAATGCCACATACTCAATGCATATGGTTCTGATATTCCAAACTCTATATTTTTGTTCATCTTATCGCGCAGAAGGAAACTTTCCGGCACCGTAATCATAAAAGATTAACCCCCTTATCTTCCCACCCCAGAATAAACCTCTTCAAATATAGGCTTCCTAACCCCCTCCTGACTTAAGAAAGTTAGATGCCTCACTCCCAGGTTTGGCACAATCCCCACATCCCCCCAGCTCACCTTCTTCCCGACAATCTCCTCCGAGTCCTCCCCCCAAGCATGGCAGGCAGCTGAAATCGCGGCGGAGCAACTGCCGACAGTAGTGATCTCGGAAGCAAATGGTTTATACCCCATCCCACCGGCGGTCAGCAGGGCAAGAATGCCCAGGGCGAGAACGAAAATGATGGCGATGCAGGAGTAACTCACGGCACTTATCCTTGCTGAAATCGCCATCCCGAACGGTTCCCATATCTCGACTCTCGCGAGGAATACTGATTGCGAGGTCAGCCAGTGGAGGAGGCCGCTGAGAGTCATTAGAGGAATGGCATAGGTATAAGGTATTTGTAGCCAGTATGTGGAGGGCTGGCCTGGACACGGGGATGTGACACGGAGGGTGCGGTGGTGATGACCATTCGTGGCCCGAAAGCATGCATGTGAAGAGGGAGTTGTAAGTTAGGTAAAGGAATGAGAGGATTGTTTGTGGAAGGTTAGCTAGGAGGATTGGCTGGGTTATATTTCGGTAGTCCGAGCTGCCAACTAGGGAGACACTGTTTACTTTACCCAAACCTCTTATCCACCTTTTATATGACCTTGTTAATGTTGTGCACGGCGGGAGTGTTAGAGGAGGGTGGAACTCTTACATTGATTTGAGGTCGGTGCTCAAGGTATTCCTGTCTCTGTCCATACCCAGCCGAAGTAACATTCCCGCAACAATGATAGTTATTAAGCAGAAAAAATTACAAGTGATTCACCTTGTCCTACTAACACTGGTCCACCACCTCTGCGCCCCCTTTTGCTTCCACTGCCTCGGTTCGGTTCTCCACCCACGCCTCCACTCCCTCTTAATGAACTGTCGGTCGGCAAAGCATATCCCCATTGTCGTTGGGTCTGGGACACTCAGAAAAGAGCCCACAGCATCACCCAAGGTGACCAGAGTGGGTTCTTGAGATCTAGCGACCGTCATGATCATACCGCAAGCTTTAACAAGATTGCAGCAGATGACGACAATCATGATCCCAAGCGAGAACTGCACCTTGCACTTCTCCGCCGTCCTCTCGCACTTACACCTGCTTATCTCCACCTCTCCCGCTCTCTCCAGCTTTACCCGCCATGGAAGCCCACTCTTCACGTGCCGGAAAAGCTTGCTGGGGGTGCACTCGGATGAGTTCGACAGGAAAGGTTGGGTTGTATTTCGTCCACGATAATTGCACATCCAATTGCCTGGCGATTTGTCTCCGCCTTCCACGATCTCAATCTCAATGTCCAGGACGGTGTTATTTTTGGTGGTGTTGGAACTAGGACTAGTCATCAGGAAGAGGTTTCTATGGCTGGACACGAGGTCGGTGTTGTAGAGGTTAATGTACTCAAAAGGTGACAGGTCTTCGTATCTCACAGTGCTGCTGCTGTTCCCCTGGAGCATACTTCTGAACAGCCGGAAGTCATGCGAATCCAGGTATTCCTCGCCAGTTGGGTAGTTATGCCCAGTGTTCCCAACGGGCCAGGCCGTTCGTAGGCCGGCCTATAGGCTGTAGGCCGAGCCAGGCCGGGCCGCTCCAGAAATGGCCTAGACCGGTATAGGCCGAATTTGAGCGGCCTGCGAAAGCCTATCAGGCCTGATAGGCGCCTATAGGCATGGAGATTACCGCTTGAAACATATCGCTATAAGGGTATCTTGATTCCACCACCACTTTCAACTTCCGCATGGTCCATTTTTTTCTACAATTTATTTAATTAACTAATTAACCACCGTATCTCAATTATTTTTGCTGAAAAATCGAAATTGTTCCTATATTTTCAATGGTATTTAGTAATCAGAGAACATTAACTGTAAATTTTTGCCATAGACACTACATGGTGACTTGCCAAGAGTAAGCCATGTAGGCCGGCCTAGGCTATATAAGCCAGGCCGGCCTATCAGGCAGCCGGTACTAGGCCTATATGGCCTATAGGCGGGCCCGGCCCGTTGGGAACACTAGCCATGCCACCCGAGCGCTAATACCTTATCTAGGTTCGAGTAGGCTCCTAGTTCAAAGTGGTCTTTGGTTACCACACTTACTAGGAAGTCATTCGCTGATAATGAAGTATATACTATAGAATTGTACCTACAATCTTCAAATTAGCCAGGACTTGGGTGGGCACGATAATATAAACATACAACAAATGTAACGGAATACTCGTAAACCCAATAGCAATCCATAACAAAGTCCTCTCCAGCTTAATCCTGAACAAATTCCTAATACTCGGAACTCCAATATCCATCCATTGTCTCTTCGCATGCGCAGCATCAATCTCACTGCGTGTCGGGGCTGCGAGACATTGCTGTGTATAATTACTCCCGGATAATAGCAGTGTGGAAAGGACATTTATCCCTAGGTGTAGCCACAGCCCGATCGTCCTGCTTTTGTCACAGCTGCCCTCATACAACGTCCCAATGCCTCCTTCCATCTTGTGCTCCGGATTCGTGGCAGCATAGATTGTTAAACCGACGTTTATAAACAGAACGACCACGACGGAGGTGGCACAGGCTAAGACGCCAGTGTGCCAACCGGTGTACCAAACTGGCTTCCATACTGATAAGAGGGGACGCGGCGGTTCTCGTGTAAATTCGGAATCTAGAGTTAATAGTTTCATCGAAGAGGAGATGCTTCCTCCCCCTCTTCCTCCTCCTCCACTATCATCATTATTATCGCCTTGCGATACAACGGTCCATTTCTGTAATTTATTTCTGAAATTCGGCATTCGCTCACTAGCAACTATATCAATGGATATATTGTCTTGAAAAAGAAATAAAAGCCATTCTGAGGCTCAAGGACCCATAGGGGGCGAGGCTTTAGTTAAAGTTTTTTGAAACTCTCATTATACGGAGGTACAGGGCATAAGTTTTGTAGGTTGCACAGGGAGTGAGAGCGGCAGACCTGCTTGTGGAACCTACAAAACTTATGCTCTGTACCTCCGTAGGCCAGGATCAGCGCTTTCAGTGGGAATTGGAACCATGTAGCCTGCCCGTACCGACCGGCCGGACGGTATGCCTTGTCGGGCTTTTGATAAGAAGGCTCAGTATTATCCATGCTCGGCAGATTTTAGATTAGGACCGTAACTATGGGAGATTTATGCGGGGTTGAACACCATCAGGGGCTTTTTTCCCCCTGGTTATCAACAATGGAAAGATTTAATGGCAGGAGCGTGTAAGCGTCGTTTGGAGAAGAGATATCCTATCGCCGGGTCTCAAATAGGCACGACTGTGCTCTGAATTAACTTATATCACCACCGGAACCCGCCTCAGTAAACTACTTTTAGGGACATATGCACCGCAACGATCTTTTGACATTGCAAATTAACAACATAAAAGCCTACTTGGATACGGTTCTGTTACATTACCCCACGCAGATGACCGCTTCTCCTCCGTTCCGAACCTCTGAAACAACCGTTTCGACAGGTAAAATAGTCACACAACAGAGCGGATGCCCCCCCCTTCGGTTTTGGCCAAACAGGCTCGAAAAGGTTCGCTCGTGCATAAGAGCAGGGACATAAACAAAAAGCACTTTTGGCCAGAAATTGTAACATATACCGAGGAGCAAACAAGCTAAAGCCGCACGTGCCAAACATATTACTTTTTCAACCTTCCTAAGCTCCTAGGAAACGCACAAGCGCTTAACCTCATATTTCGAGCATGCATGCACAACTTAAAAAAAGAGCAAAAAAATAAGAACGCACTCTAGTGCTTAACCTCGATATTGTGAGCGCGACCGATAGATAAAATAGTCATTTGGGTCTGGTAAGAAGGATTAGGTGAACTTTCTAGCTGCAGTGAGCCTCAAGTTATCAGATTCAGGTGATAAATCTATCCATGAGCCACGCCCGTACCCGTACCATACTTGCAGTATGATACGACAGCGGCCATTAAACCCCCCGAACCCCCACCAAAATGAAACGCGGCAGTTGCGACACCTCACTCTGGTAGAGGACCAGTGGGATATTGGGATATGGTACGAATACCGATAGCGCCAACTACTTAGAGTAGACTACCGTATTTTCTCGCGTTATACGGTTTTTCGCCAAGACCGGGTCTTTTCCAAGCTTAGGCAGCCAACCCTTGCAAATGAGCACCCAGCCGCATTATTGTAGACTCCTAAAACCCGCACCTTGGTTACTATGCTGGCTGGGGGGATTTGAAGCCCATTCCAGACTCTAGGCACTGGCCTCGGCAAAAAACCGTATAACGCGAGAAATGCGGTACGGGTCCCGGGTGAAACAGTTGCATCCCGAGAATGACGTTCCGTGGGTCCCTGCATGCCTTGATATCATTCGCACGGAGAAGTGCATATTTTATTATACCTGGCGATCGAATTTTGAGAGAAGAGGTAACCTCCGGAGGACTAATATCATACCACTCATTACTTGCTAACTTAAATACCTTAGCCAATAAACAACAGCCTCAGGGACACTACCGGAATTTATTATAACTTGTCTCTCGGGGGATAAGAGTAAAAGAGGGCACCAGAGGTGTTGTCAACGGCTAGGAGAACTTAGAAAGTTGTTATTGAAATAAAAAAACAATTCTTCTCCGCTTTAGAGGGCATTGTGGGTGTAGTTAGATCTCTGTTCCTGCCTGAGAAAGCATTTTGAGAGTTTTCTGAAAATGTAGATAATAGTAAATCGTCTCTCGTGTTTTTCGCCAGTTTCCTGTGGTTGGTAGGAAGACCTAAAATGGTTCTTTTTAAAAAAACTAGCAAAGGTGCAGAGGCGCTCTTTTAGCACTCTATCCCTTAAAATAAGGTGATTGTTGTCTCCTACTCAGCAGGGAGTGCCCCTGTTCTTTTCCATAGAGGCAGGTTCTAGAAACTACCCTCTATGCTCTTACTTCGCTAGACACTTTTGCCCCACAGCCACTCCTGGCCATAGTCACCTGATCTAACACCACCTGTACCTCCTGGACGGTCAAGGCAGTGGGAAAATTGGTCTCATGCATTAGTGCCGATTCAGATTACTAATAATACCGAGGATAGTAAAAGTATAACGAGTCTAGTAGCCCATTATTCCGTAGCCAAGACTAAAGCTAACCTACAGAAGTGTTACTTATCCATAAAAGGCGAATTTAGTCGCACTAATAAATGAGACCAATTTGCCCACCGTCTTGACCGTCCAGGAGATACTACCTGTATACAAGGAACGCTGCAAAATGTTATAGGTGGGCGAAATACATGTGGAGAAAGTTAGATTTTCCCCTGATAACCGCTTTTGAAACAAAGAAATATTTCAAAGGTTTATAAAAAATAGACTAAGTTACATCGTGACTAATCTGGTATATCGTAGAATTTCAGGGTGGCTTTTTTCTTACAAGCAAATTGTCGTGATATGCACTCCGGGGTCTTTTTTGTTGTTTGGCTTTTCTTTGCTCCTATACGCTAACCCAGCATTTCTTCCTTGTTACTAGTTTGAGTTCTCTGGGTATGAACAAGCAGTGTTCCCAAGCGGCCAGTCCAGTCGAAAGCAGTGTTCGCAATGGGGCAGTCCGTCCGTCTTCCAGCCAAATTGCACGACGATTCCGAGTGGAGGACGTCGGGCCCCGCAGTCCCCTACCTATAATGTCTCAGTTAAGCCATTTGATTCCTTGCGCCAAGATATGAGTTTTGAAACGAAACGCCAAGAATTAAGCTACCCAAAATAGTAAGCCCAATTTCCACTTCCTCTCACTCGAGTTCGAGCTAGTTGCCATTGTTGGAGTCAGGAGGCCATTCGACCGACGCACTACTCAGAATACTCGTAATTAGTCTGACTGCTGTTATGACCAAAGAACTCCTCCATACCCTCAATTGGGGCGAGGTCGGGAGTGTTGAGTACTAGTACACCTGTAGCTGTGCTATCAAAATCCCAAATAGTTTC
This sequence comes from Tuber borchii, assembly GCA_003070745.1. Taxonomy (NCBI): domain Eukaryota; kingdom Fungi; phylum Ascomycota; class Pezizomycetes; order Pezizales; family Tuberaceae; genus Tuber; species Tuber borchii. Next base: position 35,552 of record NESQ01000133.1, on the reverse strand, counting down.
TTGTGATGCGGAATCCTCAAGTGGAATTAACATTACAATTTGTATCTGATACTGTCTTCTATTTTGAATAATCGGTGACCTTACACCCTTTTTATTATCTCTATTCGATATTAACTTAACTTATTTCCCCTTGACAGTAGAGACTTTCGGTAAATACCGGTGTCGCTAATAAGAGACTGGAAACAATGGGGACATGTGTGTTCGCTTAGAGGATAATGACACCAAGAGTCTAATATCGACTTGCCTAGTGTATTAGGTACGGCGGAGTCTAACCAGCCATAGGGTATTCATAGATCACTTCGGTTGCCCACCGTCCCCTGCCGTCCTGTGGGTCCCCCGCAGTCCCCGCCGTTGACTACAATTCGCACAACACACCCGTGGTCTTCATGCACACATCACATATTAGTGTCTCAGATTGCCGGGCCCGTCGTCCTTGCTAATGACGGCCGTCTTTAGATTTCGCGGACGAGGACGGGGAATATTTTGTCGTCCCGTCCGGTCTAGGGCTCTTGGCAGTCCGTCCTCAGGGCCCTATCGGGCCCCCGGACTGTTGAGAACACTGGTCGAAACCACCAAAGCCTACAGATGCCTAGGCAAACCCCGCAGATGCCTAGGCAAAACCTGCAGATACCTAGGTAAACCCTGTAAATGCCTAGGTAAAGCCTGCAGATATCCAGATAGAGCTCGGTTAGCGATCAAAATGTGCTTGGCGTTTCGGTTCATTTTACAGCGGCAATCACACCTTATCACTCGAAAAGCCTGTAGGGCCCGATGTTGTAAAACGATTCAGAGATCAAGGTATGTACCGGAACTGTGTGCCTAGAAGTAATGCCTTAGATGCTTCATTCTATCTTAGAGGGCCGAAGAGCCAACTATTTATGCAGTGAAACAGCAACATATACCCGCAGCGGTAAAGAAGGTAAAGGAAACAATATGGAAGACATTAGAAGGTACATGAGAACAGAATTGCGTATGTGATTGAGTAGTGATATAAGAGACAAGCCTAATGTGGTAAGTCAAACTCAAAGAGAAGGAAACCGTAGTAGGAAGAGCGGCTGGTTATGTCGTACTCCAATACGTGGAGAGTACAGAGTCGAAAGCTTATTTTCAACACCCGGCAGTCCGTCTCGGGCAAGGGCAGAAAGTACGGCGTCCGTCTGGTCCTTGTGATAAGACGGACGGACTGGACGCTTGGGAACACTGCCAGAACAAGGCGGGCGGCTATATGAGAGTTGTGCTAGCCGTTGTATATCGAGATAGGTCAATTCATTAACTATTCCCCTGCAAAAACCTACATTTTCCACACAAATGCTAACTAAATCCTGAAGTGATACGAGTGATAGTTGATATCAGTGGATTTCACTTTTTTTCCCACCTTCCACAATTACAGTAACCCTACCAGAAAACCTGACTAACAGAAGCGGTGTGGAGAGAGAGCCAGATTATTGGCCTTAACCCAACAATGATCCCTACCATACAGCAAACAACCGAGGGCAGGAGAAAAATCCTACAAACATAATTCCACGCTCCACAGTTCCTGAAACGCAAAGTTCTGGGGCGCGATATCTTGCAAGTGATCATCGATTACTGTCCCCCCCACAATAGATCTGTTCAAGAACTGGGATCACCATTCTACAACCGACAGATCCTCTGTTGAATATTCCCACCGTCGAAATCTTAGCACTCAACCGAACCTGCTGAACATAATCTGTGATATCCAAGAAATGTAGTTGTTTCATGGAAAATTTATGCTAGCCGCGTTTTGCTGTTGCGGTAAGTTAAGTGTGGCATGTTCAGAATTGATACAATCTTCGCTTCAAAACTGGTGGTGCTCATTTTCAAAATATGTTAGTTTCTATTGCTCGGTGGGGGGAGGAGCTCTAATGGGATATTTGGTGGTTATTCCATGCAAGCCACCCCCAGTCCGGAGTCCAACTCACGAGTAGCATTTTCATTCCTTTCCTTTCCACTTGAACGGAATATCACAATACTCCTACAGGTTGATTCCAGCTACTGTAACAAACTACGGCAGGGCCTAGTGATTCAGCACCCTCCCAGAACCATTCGGGGTTTAGAGGACTCGTGTATAGTCACACCTCAGTGACTTCACCCTCCCTGACCCCAAAGGCCAGGATCCTTCGCTGTCTTGCGTACACCTCGGAGAGTTCCAAATTTTTCTACACCAAAACCCTTCCTTTTATCCCAGAAGACTAGCTATACCGGAGAGATTCTATGAATTTTAGCCTTTCAGGACAACTGTATGCAGCTGTACCAGTTTCACTTAGATAGTAGCTAAATAACGGAACGTTAGAGACAAGCCGGACTGGCACCAGCCATCGATTGTGATGCTTTATTTATATCCACATTTTTTTGAGAATTAGGGACTGTTGTGGGTTGCCGTATTTCCTTACGTTATTTTTTCTTTTTCATCTCTCTCCAATTTCGCCTACTCTCGCTATGAACGACCCTTCAATTTACACTTTTCATAACTTTTACACATATATATGCATTTTCCTCACTCGTTAGATACCAATCTCTACTTGTTCTTCTACTACTCCCTTTGTTGTTCTTGTATAGAAGTGGGCATACTTGTATTCCAACGCTTGCCCTAATATTTCGCCTCGGCAATATTCACGTTAGGTTAACTTGGACCCCGCATACTTCAACTTCCACCGGCTGCCAGCTACCGCCAGCCCATACGGATAGATAATAGAGTAGGAGCTCACACGACTGTCATGGGGGCTGCTTGGGAATGGAGAAATTTCAGGAGTAGGCTATTAAAAAGGATGGTTGACAAGGATAAATGGTAACATTTTGCCGTCCCGTCTCGTCCGGGGGTCTTGGAAGTCCCCCCGCCGGGCCCTACGGGGGCCCCGGACGGCTGAGAACACTGCATCCAAGAGCCAGAAATTAATCCACTACAAGTAGCGAAGGTGGTTAGTTAATTACGATAGTCTAAGTAGCATTCTCATTCCATAGATTCCTCATAGAGCCTGGGGCTTTGTAAGCAGCCAGCGAGTGATATTTCATGACCATACTGAACATCTTTTATTCTCATGTAATTGCTATATATGGTTCGTCAACAAAATAAACCGTACACAAACCATTGATGGCAACTCAACCCTCCTGATGGCATTTCTCTAGATCAAATATTAATTTCTACACTGTATTCTAACTTACTATATATTTACATTTTATATCTTTTTTCGATTTTTATGACAGTGGGGTTGGCGGGAGAGTGCTGTTGTCATGGCAGAGGTTTTTCCTGTTTATTGATGTACGATTAATTTTGCTAAGAAACAATAAATTTAAGAATCATCACACACCCCCGGTCCACCTTGTTGGCTGCCAATTTTGCAAAGCCAAGAAGATATACATTACATTTGGTCTATTGAGAAGAAGAAAAATAAAAGCGAAACACGAAACATCATTTGGCAAAAAACCCCTAATACAAAACGTAACCCTATTCCTTCGTCAATATCTCTTTGATCGTTTTTCCACAGCGGGAGGCATTGGAGTGAGGGGGTTGCTGCCCTTGTCGCTCAAGATCGTTGGCACCGGTATATCCAGGCTGGCAATGAGGGCGCTTCGAACTGAGAGAGGGGTGGTGGGTGTGAACAAAAAACGCGAGCTGTAGGGAGATTTGAATATCTGGTGTTTTGGTCAGATCTCGTGTTTTTAGATGGGAACCCGCGTTTGACGGAGTTGCGAGCTGGTGGGTATTGTAGGTAGCTCACGGACCCACCAAGGGAGAGGTAGGACCTCTAGCTTCGCGTTTGGTCGGTGGTACCTTTTTCCGTAGTCCTCTGGGATGCTCCTAGTCGATCGCAGCAATTGTCCGCGTCCTTTGCCCAATTGGCAATGGGTTGTCCCAACCCGCCATCAAGGTTCAATATGCATCAAACGCCTCAAGCCAAATATTTATAGTTTCGATATTCTAAACTCTATTTTCTTGATCCTCCCATCGTAGGGAATGAAAATTTGCGAAAGCATAATCATGAAAGATCAACCCCTTCTCTCCCCACCCCAGCATAAACCTCTCCAAATACAGGTTTCCTAACCCCCTCCTCACTCGAAAATGTCAAATGCCTGACCCCCAGGTTTGGCACAAGCCCCACATCCCCCCAGCGCACCTTCTTCCCCCTAATCTCCTCTGAATCCTCTCCCCTAGCATGGCATGCGGCCGAAATCGCTGCGGAGCAACTACTAACGGTAGTGGTCCCGGCAGCAAATGGTTTATACCCCATCCCGGCCGCAGTCAGCAAGGCAAGAACCCCCAATGTGAGGACAAAGAGGATGGCAATAGAAGAGTACCCCACGGCGTTTACCGTCCTTGTAGTCTTCTTTCCGAGGGGGTCAGATATGTCGAGTCTCGCAAGGAATAATGATTGTGACGTCAGCCAGTGGAGGAGACCACTGAGGGTCATTAGAGGAATGGCATAGGTGTAGGGGATTTGTAGCCAGTATGTGGAGCGCTGGCCTGGACGCGGGGATGTGACGCGGAGAGTGCGGTGGTGGTGACTGAACAGGGACCATTCGTGGCCCGAGAGCATGCAAGTGAAGAAGGAGTTGTAAGTTAGGTAGAGAAATGAGAGGATTGTTTGTGGAAGATTAGCTAGGAGGATTGCCTCAGTTATGTTCTTCGGGGTTATGGCTACTATGGAGACACTGTTTACTTTGCCCAACCCTCTGGCCCACCTTTTTTGTCACCTCGTTAACATTGTGCTCAATGGGAGTATTAGAAGAGGGAGTCGGGCTTACATTGATTTAATGTCGATGCTCCAGTAGCTCCCGTCATTTCCCATACCCAACCAAAGTAACATCCCCGCCGTAATGATAGTTATTAGGCAGAAGAAATTGCAAGTTATCCACCTCGTCTTACTAACACTAGTCCACCATCTCTGTACCCCCTTTTGCTTCCACTGCCTAGGTCCAGTCCTCCACCCACGCCTCCACACTCTCTCAATGAACTGTCGATCGGCAAAGCATATCCCTATTGTGGTTGGGTCTGGTATCTCCAAAAAGGAGTCTACCGCATCACCTAAGGTAACCAAAGTGGGCTCCCGAGATCTAACGACCGCCATTACCATACAGCAAGCCTTTACAAGATTGCAGCAGATAACGACGACCATGATCCCTAGCGAGAACTGCACCTTGCACTTCTCTGTCGTCCTCTCACTCTTGCACCCGCTTATCTCCACGTCATCCCCTTTTCCGAGCTTTACCAGCCACGGAAGCCCACTCGTCACGTTTGACGTTAGTTCTTCAGGGCTACACTTGAATGAGTACCGTCGGTAAACCCCAGTGATACCCTCTAGGTGGGAAGCACACATCCAGCTATTTGGGGAGAGACCTTCACTCCGAACATTGAATATGTCCAGGAGGGTGTTATTGCGAAAAGTGGTGGAGTTATGTTTAGTAATCAGGAATAGGTTTCTACGGTTGGTCAAGAAATCGGTATTGTAGAGTTTTGTGCACTCAGAAGGTGTCAGGTCTTCGTAGGTGTTAGTGCTTGTATCGTATCCATCGAGCACACCTCTGAACAGCTGGATATCAGGGTACCCGTTTCGCATCTTTTCTCTTGTCCGGGGCGATGCCGAGTAGTATCCGGCTAACGCCTCTGTCATATTCGAGTAGGCTCCATGCTCGAAGTGGTTGTTGGTCACAGTGGTTACGAGGATATCATTCGCCGCTAACGAATTATAAACTGCAGAGTTGTATCTGTAATCATCAAATTAGAGGGAACTCGAGCGGGAACGGCAATATAAACATACATCAAATGCAGCGGAATACTCGTAAGTCCAATAGCAATCCACAACCATCTCCTCTCGCGCTTAATCCTGAATAAATTCCGAATACTTGGAACTCCAATGTCCATCCATTGTCTCTTCGCATGCGCAGCATCAATCTCACTGCGTGTCGGTGCTGCGAGACATTGCTGTGTATAATTACTTCCGGATAATAGGAGTGTGGAAAGGACATTTATCCCCAGGTGTAGCCACAGCCCGATCGTCCTGCTCTTTTCGCAGCTACCTTCATACAACGTCCCAATGCCGCTCTCGATCTTATACTCCGGATTCGTCGCTGCATAGATTGTTAGGCTGACATTTATTAGCAGAACAACCACGACGGAAGTAGCACAGGCTAAGACGCCAGTGTGCCAGCCAGTATACCAAACTGGCTTCCAGGCTGGCAAGATAGAGTTTGGCCGCTCCCTTGTGAATTCGGAGTCTAGAATTGTTAATAATTCTACTGAAGAGGATTGGCTTCCTTCTCCTCTATTGTTGCTATTATCACTTAGTAACACAGGAGCCGTTTCGGGTAACTTCTTTCTGAAATCCGACATTGGCCCACTGGCAACTAAGAAGTGAGGATCTTGCTTTGTAAGGAAATAAATCTTTTCTAGGGCTCAGGAATGATTTGAGAAGGGGATGCTTTGCTCAAGGTTATATAGAACTCTCATTACGCCCCAGGATGAGCGCATCCTGCGTGCCTGTGCACTGCATCTCCTTGGCACTCTAAGACATAAGATGAAGGGGGCCCTCAGTATTTTTCAGTGATAATGTGGGTAGGCACAATCCCATAGCTAAAATTTGTTGGTTATCACAAATTCGCGGCTGTGCAAACCTGAGAACATAGCTAATATTAGCCATGTGATGATGTCTACACACATCATCACTAAAAAATACTTAGGGCCCCCTTAGTCATCCTATGTCATTGAGTGGCATAACATTTTCCATCGTTGCACCAGCCAAGGAGATGGTACAGTCTCTCATGGGGTCGTGACGAATATCAGGAGGTGGCGAACAGGGGCATTTGGCCAGTAAAAAATCAAATTCGTCAAAGTAGGGTAACAAAACATCCCTGTTCATCACCTGATATTCGTCACGACCCCACGAGAGACAGTATGCCTTGTTGGGCTTTTGATACTCGGAGGGGTCATTAAAAAATGGAAACTAGCCGTGGTGAATCAGGGCCCAAGACAATCGGACATTCAAATGTCTGGAAAGAGAGTCAGTGGTATGAGACGCCTTAAAACAACACTTGTTGTGCTGAGTGATAAACAAAGTGCTAGTACAAGTACTGTCATGGTCATACCCAAGGACTAGATTCCTTAAGAAACATCCTTTCTAGTTGCATCCAAGCCTCTAACTTGCTTATCATTATCGGTTTTGTGGTTGCTTTTTTCTTCCTATTGGTCTATGAAAGCCAATCCCTGTTATTCTTTCCAAGTTTTCCTGAGTTCTTGATGCTCGGCGATCCGAACAGGGGTACCCCCCTTTCCGGTTTTTAATGACCCTCCGAGTAAAAGCAAGGTATTGTCCTTAGTTGATTGGTTTTAGGGTAGGGCCGTACCGTAGCGTCTTCTGGTCTCCTGAATTCCGCCAAGACCAGGCAGGCGTTGCTTAGGGTCGCTGGGTGCATAGTCTGAAATGGGTTTGCGGCGCTCCCTTGGCCAAAATTAACTGCGCAGCAGCAATCGATAGCGGGGTGGTCCTCAGGCTCCTCATCACCTCGCACTCTTAGCACCTTCTAGTCAAATTTTACTATAATATTATCAAATATTAATTTCTACTGTATTCCGCTATGTATTTGCATTTTTAATTTATTTTTTGGTTTTCATGATACTGTAGTGGGGTTGGTGGGGGGAGTGCTGATGTCTGATCGCCGAAGATTTTCCTGTCCGTTGATGCGCGGCTAATTTTAGCCAGGGACCATACGGTAACTTGCGGTTGATTTTAGGTATCCCCAACACTGCGGCGGCTGAGTGTCTTACAGCCGTTCATTTGTGATTTGCGCGGTCTTGGCGAAATTCTGGCTAACAGAAGACAAAGTGGGAAAACTAAAAAGTGAGTAGGAATGAGCGATTTTACCCCAAAAAGAGCAGGTTTACATTTTACACCAAGGTTTTACACCAGAGAAAATTCACAAAAATACAAACTATGAATGGTGCCTCTGAAAACAGTAAAGATGTCATTTTATATAGACAAATAGCCTCTCAATTCCCAACTCCTCAAGAGTAGTATGCATCTACGTGATCATAATAACGTGATTGTTGCAACGGTAGCCAGCGTTGTAACACATGTACCCCCCTATCTAATTCCACATAATCGGTAACCAATTCATGACTACCAGAACTCTCACCATGAGGAGATAAATGCTGTGATGTAGGCTAGCGAGTGTTTTACTAGGTATTAGCTTCTATTAATTTTATTATTTTTTCATCAATATTGTTGTTCTCATTTCATATGCTATGTTGAGTTGAGGTACATGTGCCGCAACGCTGGGCACCGTTGCAACGATCGCATTATTATGACCCTCGTGGATACGAACCTGGATTGGTGTGTCACATCGAATGGGCAGATGAGGAAAGTCAAGTTACTGGGTTTCTCCCGCTTGAGTTCTTGATACATAATAGGTAGAGGGCTATTTTGTAAAGTGCAAGTGCCAAAGGCTGATTGGTGACACAAGCTATGGAGCCCCATAAAATGGTCATATTCACAGATATAGGGCTGGTTTAACACGCCTCACCAACCGGGGACCCGTGAGATAAAATAGTACAAGGCAAGTGCCAAGCAAGAGGCTGTGGGCCTTGGCTTGAAGGCAAAGGGGTTACTTTCTGCGATGCAGTGTTTCATGAAATGACTACAGGCATTAGTGCAAAACATACCCCCTGGGACTTGTATCAGCATTCAAGTGCAGAAGTAGATGCAATATGAAGCCCTTCGCAAATCACAATAAGTATCGAGGAATACTACCATAATTATATAGCGTTGTCCACATGATAGCGGGGCTGATGAAGGAAGCGAATAATCATCAAGTTTGAATATACACCTTGCAAAATCCTACAACTATATCCGTGCTTGACCATTACAGTCGCACATTCACTACCGTAGTGCAAGTGCCATAAAAACTCGAATAGAAAAAAAAGATGTGCTGGGACGTTGGAATTTCCCTTCTCAGTTACGCGAGGGGAAAACACCGCAAACTCAGCCCCCAGTTGAGACAACAGAGAAGGAATATACGAGGCGCCTTACCAGGAGAGGCAACTCCAACGTCCTAGCACATTTTTCTTCTATTCGAGTTCTTATGGTACAGAACTTGAACTTGAATTAATTGGACCCCGTGCTATGTGGCGCGGGTTACCTCCCCGGTAAGGTCTGTTTTGAACGAGGCACCGGTTTTATTTGGAGTTCGTTACGGGGGTGGCCGGGGCGGGTTTTCACTCGCCGGGCCCGACCTTTACACGGGGGCGGTGAACGGGGCCCCGGTGGCCCGGTAACGAAAGCTAGTTGTGTTTCCGCCCCTCTTCGGAAAAGGAAGTTTTTGACTCCCTCGCTACAGACGATAGTATCAAAGCCTTCTGAAAGTGCGGTACAAATATTTTTCCAGACCGGATCAGGAGAACCAGGCACCAGTGTCCGAAACCATACGGGGGCCATGAGGGGCCCAGCGGGGCCCAGCGGGGAACCCCCAAGCGCCGCGTACAGAACTGGGCTGCCTCTAGAAGTCTCTCCGGGGCAACGAACCCAAGGCGGCCACCTTCGTCTCGGGCGGCAGACCCTATATGGTTAGACGGCGCTTCTAGCGAGTAAGAATAGGACAGCAGTGGATGGAAACGGGCGGGGGAGGACGCGAGGCAGTGGGGGATGTTGAGAACACCGACAATAAGAGCAACGATCGGAGGGAAAAGCTTGACGAATAGAAGCGAAGTAGCTCAAGCAAACAAGGGTGATTTGTATTAGAGCCAGGGCAAGATCAATTGTTAAAGAGTGATATTTCATGACCCAATGCACAACCATCGACCATTAGTAAATTGCGCCCTAAATCTACTGATCCTCATACGCATCTAGCCCACTTTATTTACTAAATATTCAATGAAATCCCTCCTATACAACAAATATCTCCGCCTAAATGTATATAGCTCCAATGCCCCAAATTCGATTATTTATCTTCTGGTTTGGAAAGAAACTTCCCAAAACCGCAATCATAAACGGTCACCCCCCCTCTCTCCCGATACCAGCATAAGCCACTCCAAATATCGGCTTCCTAACCTCCTCTCGACTTGATAATGCCAGATGCCTCACCCTCGATTTTGGTACAATCTCCACATCCCCCCAGCGCACCTTCTTCCCTACAATGCCCTCCGAGTCCTCCCCCCAAGCATGGCACGCAGCCGAGATCGCGGCGGAGCAACTGCCGACAGCAGTGATCTCGGCAGCAAATGGCCTACACCCCATCCCGGCGGCAGCCATAAGTGCAAGGATGCCCAGGACGAGAACGAAAATGATAGCAATGCATGAGTATCCCACAGCATTTGTCATTGTCCCAGTCGGCTTCCCGAGGGGATCCGATATCTCAATCCTCGCCAGGAATATGGATTGCGACGTCAACCAGGAAAGGAGGCCGCTAAAGGTCATTAGAGGGATGGCATAGGTGTAGGGGATTTGAAGCCAGTATGTGGAGTGCTGGCCTGGGCGCGGAGATGTGACGCGGAGGGTACGGTGGTGATGACCGAAGAGGGACCATTCGTGGCCCGCGAGCATGCAGGTGAAGAGGGAGTTGTAAGTTAGATAGAGAAATGAGAGGATAGTTTGTGGAAGGTTAGCTAGGAGGATTGCCTGGGTTATGGTTTGGGAGGGTATAAAAATACGGGAGACACCGTTCAAGTTGCCAAACCCCCTAGTCCACCTTTTTTGCTGCCTCGTGAATATTGCGCTAGTAGGGGGTGGTGGAGGGAGAAGGGGGTAGGCTTACATTGATTTGAGGTCAGTACCCAAGTAGTAATTGTCATGAACCATACCCAATCGAAGTAAGGCCCCAGCGACAATGATAGTTATCAGACAGAAGAAATTGCAAGTTATCCACCTCGTCTTACTAACACTAGTCCACTACCTCTTTACCCCCTTTTGCTTCCACTGCCTAGGTCCAGTTCTCCACCCACACCTCCACTCTCTCTCAATGAACTGTCGATCGGCAAAGCATATCCCCATTGTGGTTGGGTCCGGTATCTCCAAAAAGGAGTCTACCGCATCACCTAAGGTAACCAGAGTGGGCTCCCGAGATCTAACGACCGCCATTACCATACAGCAAGCCTTTACAAGATTGCAGCAGATAACGACAATCATGATACCTAGCGAGAACTGCACCTTGCACTTCTCCGCTGTTCTCTCACTCTTACATCCGCCTATCTCCACCTCTTCCCAGGTTGTGAGCTCTACCCGCCATGGAAGCCCTCTTGCCACGTTCGAGGTTAACTCGGTGGGATTGCAGCTGGGTTTGGTCGGCTCATAAATTTGTCGCAAACCGACTTCGTTATAATTGCACATCCAACTACTTGGCGAGGGTACATGGTCCTTGACTTGAACATGGATCATGTCTAGGAGAGTGTTACTGTGAGTAGTATTTGAAGCATGATTGGTGATCAAATAAAGGTTTCTATGGTTGGATACGAAGTCGGTATTGTAGATTTTTGTGCACTCAGAAGGTGTCAGGTCTTCGTAGCTCCGAGTGCTAGTGTCATATTCCTCGAGCACACTATTAAATAGCTGCTTATCGTACGAACCCCTGGAGTTCCCATCATCCACGTACACCGTCGCGCCTGTGCTGCTGTTGTATAACTCTCTGTAAAGGTGTTGGGGAAACGCCTCAGTGATGTTCGAGTAGGCTCCTGGTTCAAAGTAATCCTTGGTCACTGCGGTTACTAAGAAATCATTCGCCGCTAATGAAGTATACACTGCGGAATTGTACCTATAATCTTCCCATTAGCTAGGACCCGGGTTGGTATGGGAACATAGATGTACAGCAAGTGTAAAGGAATACTTGTAAACCCAATCGCAATCTACAACAACGTCCTCTCGGGCTTGATCTTGAATAAGTTCCTAACATTAGGAACTCCAATGTCCATCCATCGTCTCCTCGCATGGGCAGCATCAATCTCGCGGCGAGTCGGCGCCGCAAGACATTGCTGGGTATAATTACTTCCGGACAATAGTAGTGTGGAAAGGGTATTTATCCACAGGTGAAGCCACAGCCCCAGCGTCCTACTCTTATCGCAACGACCCTCATATAAAGTCCCAACGCCCCTCTCCATCTTGCACTCTGGATTTGTAGCGGCGTAAATTGTTAAACCGACATTTGTAAAGAGAACAATTACAGCGGAAATAGCACAAGTTAAGACACCGGCGTGCCAACCGGTATACCAAACTGGGCTCCATACCGAGGAGAAGGAGTCAGACCGTGCCTGAGTGAATTCTGAATCCGGAGTTAATAATTCAGTCGAAGAGTATTTGCTTTCTCTTTTTTCTCCTCCCGCTCTATCGTATCCATTGCGGCCAGGTGATATAGTAGGAGTCCATCTCAGTAACTTCTCTTGAAAATTTGACATGTGACTAACAACTAAATAAATGAATATATTGTCTTGTGGGGGGGAGGGAAGTCATTCTGGAGAGCGGGGGTGGGATGGGGGCTCTAGTTAAGGTTGCTTGAAACTCGCTGTGCTAACTAGGATGAGAACTTCCGCCAGCGCCGAAACTGAAATACCGTCGTCTACTGGTGTTCACCGGACGGTACGCCTTCTTGGAGTGTTGGCAGAAAGAAGGCGCATGGCAATCCTTGATTGACAGGCTTTGGATTAAGACCCTATCATAGTGCTGGGAGGTTTCTGCGGACCTACATGGGGGCATCGCCCCCTGCAGTCTTAACAGTAACCGCGACCAAACTGGGCCAGTGACGGACAGGGAGAGCGTAGAATTCCGTAAATAGATTAAGGCGCATTTGAAGGTCGGGCGCACCTAGCAACCAAGTAAGTTATCGGTTCAATCAGCAACCCTAAACCTGAGCTACCCTTCCTCCCAGCCTATGTTGTGGCGAGCGCCTTATTTACGGAATTCTACGGTATGATACGAGTATGATACGGTGTAGCCGATGGCGAATTGATGGGGTAGTCTAGAAGTTCGGAGGACTGTTCTCCACCCAACACCCTGGTGGCTAGCCTTGGCTTGCACAGATTCTCGGCATATAAACCGCCTTCTATATCATAGGGCAGAGAGTGTGAGCCTTCCGGGGAGTCCGCGCCCAATAGACTGCATTTCCTTTCTATCTTAATTGATCTCAGTTCTGTTTTGTCGATCCCATCCCTGCCCGTCCAATTGAGCAGTACCTTGCCAAGTCAATTCGCCATTGATTTTATTATCCGGGATATCAGAAGGTTATAACCACACACACGGGGTGGATACGGCTCGGTCGACTTCATAGGAGCATTGAGAGGGTAGCCCGTCAACGGTATCCCGTCAACGGTATCTGGTGGGCGAAAAGGAAATCACCAGGGTTAGGGGTACAAATTGCTGGTAGTTGATCCCTGTTTATCGCGAGCCCAGTTTGGTTGTGGGTACTAGTACTCGTACAGTGGAGACCGTATTAGCGGTACAAGTGCCAACAATACCGGTAGATGGATTTCGAATACCGTAATCGAACTGTGTGCTATCGTTGGAGTTGACTCCTCTACCGTAAAAACTCAAATAAACGAAAGGTGTGCCATGTCGTTGGGGTTGCCTTCTCTGGTAAGGTCTGGTGCTTTTTTGTTTTTTTATGTCTCTCAGAGGGGCTGAGCAGCTCTTTTTTTGCTGTGTTTTTAGCCCCTCCCAACTACATAACACACCTTTCGTTTATTTGAGTTTTTACGGTAGTAAGGAGGTACAGGGCATAAGTTTTCTAGGTTACACAGGGGGTGAGAGCCGCAGACCTCGCTTGTGGAACCAGCAAAACTAATGTCCTGCACCTCCGTAAGGTTTGTTTTTTTTTGTCTATCTCTGCGGGGCTGAGCAGCTCTTTTTTTTGCTTTGCTTTTCCTTTTCTAAAGTAGGTACCGTAGTTCTCGACTATCACATACTGTAACACGCAGTTCGATTATTCGAGTTTCTACAGTAAGGGGCTCGGCCGTGAAAGTGTCGTTTTAGAGAGGAGGTGCCAAGGCCTCTTGACGAAATGCGGCTCTTGCGACGCCCCTCCATAATCAACCACCAATGGATAATGACAGGATAGGACTAGTGCCAATCGGTAGGCTACGCCGCTACGGCACTGTACTCGAGTATGGCCCCCAGCTCAAATACTCGTACAAAGAGGTTGCATTCTACAATGCGATATTGCGTGAAGCCACTACCAGCGTTATCCAGTTCCCGTCCGATTTAGCTTCGCTGACCGGTGGTAAAAGCAAGTATGACGCGAGGCTCGAGAAAATTAGTTGAGCACCCGAACCCGACATTCTAGATCATACCCTTCAGACTCCACAATACAAATACCTCCTACCTTCTAGACTCTACAGCGCACCAAAAATAATGACTTGGGAATCAAGATGCCTATTACCATAGAAGTGATTAAAATGAAAAGCCCGTTAGATAGCGGGACGGAAGGACTTCCGAACAGTACTGCAGCGCGTATCCCGAGAGTCTAACCCTCTTAATTCCATTAACAAAAATCAGGGGATAACAGGGAACGGCCGGGGATGGGTGAGAACGGCCGGAGCTGAGAAAGGACCGCCGGGGACGGCAGACACCATATGAGTGATAAATGATGATCCCCAGTAACCGAGATAATAAATAATATACCCCGCAGGAAAGAGAAGAATGTTAAATACATTATCAAGTGCCATGAGTATTAAGATAAGCCTGGATACATTATTCCGCTTCAAGCCTTATTTTTCTTTGAATACTACTGCTTCACTAAGCTCTTTACCTGGATAGATGGTGTCTCCTTTGAGTGATCATGAATAAATTTAGATTGAATACCTTAACGCTACTAGTGGTAATGTCGCAACAAGCCAAATAATAGATGTAACCGAAGTGGACATGGAGCCCAATTACCGGGAATTTCCAGGTAAATTGCCGGGAAACTCAATTGACTAGCTTGGATCTAGATACCTGCGGCTAGTATCAGACCTTTCTGACGGTGATAGTACGAGTGCTCTGTCCGCCCTCGTCAATAGTATGCGCCCCCTAATACTTGCGCTACCTATTACTTACCCTTCTTGGTACAAAATCTTTCTACCGAGATTATTATACAGTACCATCACTAAGCCCTCTTTCTTCTCAACTTACATATATACAACTTGAACATGATTGGTAGATCATAAACTATGAGCGAGACATCATTAACTTGAAGTTTCTAAATATAGAGCAGAAGCGATCCAAACAGGAAAATTCCACGGGCCCTACAGGGCCCAGTAGAGCGTCTGGTCCCAACCCCAATCCCCCTGGTCCGTCCATAGACCCGAAAAAAGAAGACTACTAGCGGCGGTCCGCCCGGTCTTACCTCCAGGACGGACAGACTGGACTGTTCGGAACACTGCCATAATCCAAGGGAGCATTACTAGACTAGTAACTGTGGGAAGGATGTGGTTGACTTTGGTAGTTGTGGGAGTGTGATATAGATCATTCAAAGCCAGGGGTGTTACAGATGGTTGGAGGGATTGCGAAAGATTATTCGGTAGTTTACGGAATAGATTATACCGACATGTCTTTCCCCTAGTATCATAGGTGTGTACGAACAAGGGCATGTGGGAATTAAGGACCGTGGTGGGTTGCTGCATTTCCTTACGTTATCTTTTCTTTTTCATCTCTCTCCAGTTTTCGCCTACTCTCGCTATGAACGACCCTTCAATTTACACTTTTCATAACTTTTACACATATATACATTTTCCTCACTCGTTGGATGCCAATCTCTACTTGTTCTTCTGTTACTCCCTTTCTTGTTCCCGTATAGGAGTGGGTGTACTTGTATTCCGACGCTTGCCCTAATATATTTCACCCCAGCAATCTTCACTTTACGTTGACTTGGACCCCGAATACTTCGAATACTTCAATTTCCACCAGCTGCCATCGACCGCCAGCCCGCAAGAATAGGTAACCGAACAGGAGCTCACACAACTATCATAAGGACTACTTGAGAATAGAGAAATTTCAGGAGTAGGTTATTAAAAAAGACGGTTGACAAGGATAAATGGTAATATCCAGGAGCCAGGAGTTTATCGACTATGGGTAGCGAAGGTGGTTAGTTAATTACAATAGTGTGGGTAGCATTCTCATTCGATAGATTCCTTATAGCGTCTGGGGCCTTGTAGGCAGCTAGCGAGTGATCTTTTATGACCACAGTGAACTCATCTTTTATTCTCATGTAATTGCTATATATGGTTCGTTAGCAAACCATTGATGGCAATACAACCCTCCTAATGGCATTTCTCTAGATCAAATATTAATTTATACACTGTATTCTACTAAATATTTACATTTTATATCTTTTTCGATTTTATAACAGTGGGGTTGGTGGGAGAGTACTGTTGACATGGCCGAAATTTTTCCTGTTTGTTGATGTACGGTTAATTTTACTAAGGAACAATAAATTTTAAAATCATCACACACCCCTGGTCCACCTTGTTAGCTGCAACAAGATGCAATATGCATCAAACATCTAAAGCCAAGTATTTATAGTTCCGATATTCCAAACTCCATTTTCTTGTTCATCTCATAGTAGGGAATGAAAATTTGCGAAAGCATAATTATGAAAGATCAACCCCTTCTCTCCCCACCCCAGCATAAACCTCTCCAAATACGGGTTTCCTAACCCCCTCCTCACTCGAAAATGTCAAATGCCTGACCCCCAGGTTTGGCACAGGTCCCACATCCCCCCAGCGCACCTTCTTCCCCCTAATATCCTCCGAATTCTCTCCCCAAGCATGGCATGCGGCGGAAATCGCGGCAGAGCAACTACTAACAGTGGTGGTCTCCGCAGCAAATGGCTTATACCCCATCCCGGCGGCAGTCAGAAGTGCAAGAATTCCTAGCGGGAGAACGAAAATGATGGCAATGCAGGAATACCCCACGGTATTTACCGTTGTCGTAGTCTCCTTCCCAAGGGGGTCAGATATCTCAACTCTAGCAAGAAATATGGATTGCGAGGTCAGCCAGTGGAGGAGACCACTGAGAGTCATTAGAGGGATAGCATAGGTGTATGGAATTTGTAGCCAGTATGTGAAGCGCTGGCCTGGACGCGGAGATGTGACGCGGAGAGTGCGGTGGTGGTGACTGAACAGGGACCATTCATGGCCCGAGAGCATGCAAGTGAAAAGGGAGTTGTAAGTTAGGTAGAGAAATGAGAGGATGGTTTGTGGAAGATTAGCTAGGAGGATTGCCTGAGTTATGTTCTTGGGGGCTATGGCCACTAGGGAGACACTGTTTACTTTGCCCAACCCCTTGGCCCACCTTTTTTGTGGCCTCGTTAACATTGTGCTCAAAGGGAGTATTAGAAGAGGGAGTCGGGCTTACATTGATTTAATGTCGGTGCTCCAGTAGTTCCCATCATTTTCCATACCCCACGAAAGTAACATCCCAGCCACAATGATAGTTATAGAGCAGAAGAAATTACAAGTTATCCACCTCGTCTTGCTAACGCTGGTCCACCACCTCTGTACCCCCTTTTGCTTCCACTGCCTAGGTCCAGTCCTCCACCCACGCCTCCACTCCCTCTCAATGAATCGTCGATCGGCAAAGCATATCCCCATTGTGGTTGTGTCCGGTATCTCCAAAAAGGAGTCGACTGCATCACCTAAGGTAACCAGAGTGGGCTCCCGAGATCTGACGACCGCCATTACCATACAGCAAGCCTTTACAAGATTGCAGCAGATAACGACAATCATGATCCCTAGCGAGAACTGCACTTTGCACTTCTCCGTCGTCCTCTCGCTCGTGCACCCGGTTATCTCCACGTCTTCCCTTGTACCGAGCTTTACCAGCCACGGAAGCCCACTCGTCACATTTGACATTAGTTCGTTAGAGCTGCACCCGGGTGAGGTCGCTCGGTAGACTCCAGTGATACCCCCACTGTGGGACATGAACATCCAACTACTTGGGGAGATACCTTCACTCCGAACATTGATTATGTTCAGGAGGGTTTTATTGAGAAAAGTGGCGGAACCACGTTTGGTAATCAAGAATAGGTTTCTACGGTTAGACAAGAAATCGGTATTGCAGAGTTTTGTGCACTCAGAAAGTGTCAGGTCTTCGTAGGTGTTAGTGCTTGCATCGTATCCGTCGAGCACACCTCTGAACAGCTGGATATCAGGGTATCCGTATCGCATCTCTCTAGTCGGGGGCAATGCGGAGAAGTATCTGACTAACTCCTCTGTCATATTCGAGTAGGCTCTATGCTCGAAGTGGTTGTTGGCTACAATGGTTACGAGGATATCATTCGCCGCTAACGAAGTATACACTGCAGAGTTGTATCTGCAATCTTCAAATTAGGGGGAACCCGAGAGGGAACGGCAAGATAAACATACAGCAAATGCAGCGGAATACTCGTTAGTCCAATAGCAATCCACAACCATCTCCTCTCACGCTTAATCCTAAATAAATTCCGAACACTTGGAACTCCAATATCCATCCATTATCTCCTCGCATGCGCAGCATCAATCTCACTGCGTGTCGGAGCTGCGTGTCGGAGCTGCGAGGCACTGCTGTGTATAATTACTTCCGGATAATAGCAGTGTGGAAAGGACATTTATCCCCAGGTGTAGCCACAGCCCGATCGTCCTGCTCTTGTCACAGCTACCCTCATACAACGTCCCAACGCCGCTCTCGATCTTATACTCCGGATTCCTCGCTGCATAGATTGTTAAGCTAACATTTATTAGCAGAACAACCACGACGGAAATGGCACAGGCTAAGACACCAGTGTGCCAGCCAGTATACCAAACTGGCTTCCAGGCTGGCAAGATAGATTTTGGCCGCTCCCTTGTGAATTCGGAGTCTAGAATTAATAATTCTATCCGAGAGGATTTGCTTCCTTCTCCTCTATTGTTGCTATTATCGCTTAGTGACACAGGAGCCATTTCGGGTAACTTCTTTCTGAAATTCGACCTTGGCCCACTGGCAACTAAAGAAGTGAGGATCTTGTTTTGTAAGGAAGAAAGCTTTTCTGGGGCTCAGGAAAGATTGGAGTGGGGGGGATGCTTTGGTCAAGGTTATTTAGAACCCTCATTTTGAACCAGGATGGGCACTTCCTGCGTGCTCGTAATTGTAATACGACAGACTGCCTGTGCGCCGTATAGTATGGGCTTTTGATAAAAGCAAGGCGCCGTATTATCCTTGATTGATTGGTTTTAGGGTATGGCCATACCGTAGCGTCTTCTAGTCTCCGCGATTCCGCCAAGATCAGGCGTCGCTTAGGGTTGCTGGGTGCATTGAGTCTGAAATGGGCCTGTAGCGCTCCCAGCTAATAGTACTCGAGTACTTGTCCCTGGCCAAAATTAACCACGCAACAATCGATAGCAGCGCAATCCTCCTCACCACCCGCACTCTCAGCGCCTTCTAGACAAATTTCTCTATATCAAATATTAATTTCTACTTTGTATTCCGCTATGTATTTACATTTTTAATTTATATTTTAGTTTCATGATAGTGGGGTTGGTGGGGGGAGGCCGGCGTCCGACCGCCGAAGTCTTTCCTGTCCGTTGATGCGCGGCTAATTTTAGCCAGGGACAATAACTGGCCGTGGATTTTAGGTTGTCCCCAACACTGCGGCTGAGTGTCTTACAGCCGTTCATTTGTGGTTTGCGCAGTCTTGGCGAAACCCCGGATAACAGAAGATAAAGTGAGACGTAAAAAGTGGGTAGGAGTGAGCGATTTTACCCCAAAAAGAGCAGGTTTTACACCAAGGCTTACACCAGAGAAAATTCACAAAAATACAAACTATCAATGGTGCCTCTGAAAACAGTACTATACTGAATTTCTGAGAAGAGCTAAACCTCCACTGCTTACTAATTAGTAATGGATTGACTAACAAAACAGCTGAGACCGACAGCACTAAAACGTGGTTCGAGGCGAAAATGCGGGAAGCTTGGCGATGGCCCCTACGGACTTGCGTTGAAGTGTCATATCGAATGGGCAGACGAAGAAAGACAAGTTAGTGGGTTTCTCACGCTTGGGTTCTTGATACATAATAGGTAGAGGGGTATTTTATAAAGTGCAAGTGTCAAAGACTGCTTGGCGACACTAGTTATGGAGCCCCATAAATGATCACATGGACAGACACGTGAGATATTAAAATAGTACAAAGCAAGTGCCAACCAAGAGGCTGTGGGCCTTGGCTTGAACGCAAGAGGTTGCTTCTGTGGTGCAGTGTTTCATGATATAGCTACAGGCATTCGTACAAAACATACCCCCTGGGACTCGTATCAGCATTTAAGTGCAGAAGTAGATGCAATATGAAGCCCTTCGCAAATCACAATAAGTATTGAGGAATACTACCATAATTATATAGCGTTGTCCACATAAAGTTAATAGCGCAGCTGATCCAGGAATCGAGTAATCATCAAGTTTGAGTATACACCTTGCAAAATTCTACAACTATACCCGTACTTGATCATTACAGTCGCACATTCACTAGTACAAGAACCGTATAAACGCGAATAGAAGAAAAATGTACTGGGACGTTGGAATTTCCCTTCTCAGCTATGCGAGGGGGAAACACCGCAAACTCAGCCCCCAGTTGAGACAACAGAGAAGTAATATACGAGGCGCCTTACCAGGAGAGGCAACTCCAACGTCCTAGCACATTTTTCTTCTAGTCGAGTTCTTATTGTACAGAACTTGAACTTGAACTAATTGGACCTTGTGCTATGTGGCACGGGTTACCTCTCTAGTAAAGTCAGTTTGCACGAGACACCGATTTTGTTTACAGTTCGTTACGGGGCAGGGCTGGTTTTCGCTCGCTGGGCCCCGCCTTTACACGGGGGTAGTGAACGGGGCCCCGGAGGCCCGGTAACGAAAGCTAGTTGTGTTTTCCACCCCTCTTCCGGAAAAGGAAGTTTTTGACTCCCTCGCTACAGACGATACTACCTAAGCCTTCTGAAAGTGCGGTACCAATATTTTTCCACACCGGATTAGGAGAACCAGGCACTAGTATCCGGAACCATCCGGGGGCCCAGCGGGGAACCGCCAAGCGCCCCGGGCGGGACTGGGTCGCCTCTAGAAGTCTCTCCGGGCAGCAAACCCAAGGCGGCCACCTTCGTCTCGGGCGGCAGGCCCTATAGGGTGAGACGGCGCTTTTCGCGGGTAAGAATAGGACTGCAGGGCATGGCAACGGACGGGGGAGGACTCGAGGCAGTGGGGGATGTTGAGAATACCGACAATAAGAGTAACGATCGGTGGGAAAAGCGTGACAAACTGAAGCGAAGTAGCTCAAGCAAACAAGGATGGTTTATATTAGAGCCCGGGCTGGATCAATTGTCAAAGAGTGATATTTCATGACCTTATGCATAACCATTATTCTTGAGTAATTGCGCCCTAAATCTACGGACCCTCATACGAATCTAGCCCACTTTATTTACTAAATATTCAATAAAATCCCTCCTATACAACAAATATCTCCGCCTAAATATATATAGCTCCAATGCCCCAAACTCGGTTATCTATCTTGTGGTTAGGGAAGAAACTTCCCACAGCCGCAATCATAAACGGTCACTCCCCCTCTCTCCCGATACCAGCATAAGCCACTCCAAATATCGGCTTCCTAACCTCCTATTGACTTGATAATGCCAGATGCCTCACCCCCAATTTTGGTACAATCTCCACATCCCCCCAGCGCACCTTCTGTCCTACAATACCCTCCGAGTCGGTCCCCAAAGCATGGCACGCAGCCGAGATCGCTGCGGAGCAACTGCCGAGATTAGTGATCTCGGCAGCAAATGGCCTACACCCCATCCCGACGGCAGCCATAAGTGCAAGGATGCCCAGGGTGAGAACGAAAAGGATAGCAATGCATGAGTATCCCACAGCATTTGTCATTGTCCCAGTCGGCTTCCCGAGGGGATCCGATATCTCGATCCTCGCCAGGAACATGGATTGCGAGGTCAATCAGTGGAGGAGACCACTGAGGGTTATTAGAGGAATGGCATAGGTGTAGGGTATTTGTAGCCAGTATGTGCAGCGCTGGCCTGGACGCGGGGATGTGACGCGGAGCGTGCGGTGATGGTGACCGAAGAGGGACCATTCGTGGCCCGCAAGCATGCAGGTGAAGAGGGAGTTGTAAGTTAGATAGAGAAATGAGAGGATAGTTTGTGGAAGGTTAGCTAAGAGAATTGCCTAGGTTATGGTTTGGGAGGGTATAAAAATACGGGAGACACTGTTCACGTTGCCAAACCCCCTAGTCCACCTTTTTTGCTACTTCGTTAATATTGCGCTCAAAGAGAGCATTAGAAGAGGGAGGCGGGCTTACATTGATTTAAGGTCGGTGCTCCAGTAGTTCCTATCACTATCCATACCCAATCAAAGTAAGGCCCCAGCGACAATGATAGTTATTAGGCAGAAGAAATTACAAGTTATCCACCTCGTCTTACTAACACTAGTCCACCACCTCTTTACCCCCTTTTGCTTCCACTGCCTTGGTCCAGTCCTCCACCCACGCCTCCACTCTCTCTCAATGAACTTTCGATCGGCAAAGCATATCCCCATTGTGGTTGGGTCCGGTATCTCCAAAAGGAGTCTACCGCATCACCTAAGGTAACCAGAGTGGGCTCCCGAGATCTGACGACCGCTATTACCATACAGCAAGCCTTCACAAGACTGCAGCAGATAACGACGATCATGATCCCTAGCGAGAACTGCACCTTGCACTTCTCCGATGTTCTCTCGCTCTTACATCCGCCTATCTCCACCTCTTCCCAGGTCGTGAGCTCTACCCGCCATGGAAGCCCTCTTGTCGCGTTCGAGGTTAACTCGCTAGGATTACAGCTGGATTTGGTCGACTCATAAATTTGATGCACACCGACTTCGTTATAATTGCACATCCAACTACTTGGTGAGGGTACATCGATATCGACTTGAACATGGATCATGTCTAGGAGAGTGTTATTGTGAGTGGTATTAGAAGCATGATTGGTGATCAGAAAAAGGTTTCTATGGCTGGATGCCAAGTCGGTATTGTAGAGTTTTGTGCACTAAGAAGGTGTCAGGTCTTCGTAGCTGTGTCATATTCCTCGAGCACACTACTAAATAGCTGCTTATCGTACGAACCCCTGGAGTCCCATTATCTGTGTACCCCGTCACGCCTGTGCTGTTGTCGTATACCAGTTGGTAAAAGTATAGGGGAAACGCCTCAGTGATGTTTGAGTAGGCTCCTGGTTAGAATTCCGTAAATAAGGCGCGCGCCACAATAGGCTGGGAGGAAGGGTAGCTCAGGTTTAGGGTTGCTGATTGAATCGATAACAGTTACTTGGTTGCTAGGTGCGCCCAACCTTCAAATGCGCCTTAGTCTATTTACGGAATTCTACGGTCATCCCAGTCCGTCATTGGCCTGATCGTCGCGGTAACTGTTAAGACTGCAGGGGGGCGATTCCCCCATGTAGGCCCGCAGAAACCTCCCAGCACTATGATAGGGTCTTAACCCAAGGTCTGTCAATCAATGATAGCCATGCGCCTTCTTTCTGCCAACACTCCAAGAAGGAGTACCGTCTGGTGAACACCAGCAGGCAACGGTATTTCAGTTTCGACGCTGGCGGAAGTTCTCATCCTGGTTAGCAGAGCGAGTTTCAAGCAACCTTAACCAGAGCCCCCGTCCCTCTCCCCCCGCTCTCCGTAACGACTCCCCTTCCCTCTACAAGACAATATATTCATTTATCTAGCTGCTAGTGGACACATGTCAAATTTTCAAGAGAGGTTACTGAGATGGACTCCTACTATATCATCCGGCCGCAATGGATACGATAGAGCCGGAGGAGAAAAAAGAGAAAGCAAATACTCTTCAACAGAATTATTGACTCCGGATTCAGAATTCACTCAGGCACGGTCAGACTCCTTCTCCTTGGTATGGAGGCCAGTTTTGTATACCGG
This sequence comes from Tuber borchii, assembly GCA_003070745.1. NCBI lineage: Eukaryota > Fungi > Ascomycota > Pezizomycetes > Pezizales > Tuberaceae > Tuber > Tuber borchii. The sequence continues at coordinate 11,673 of NESQ01000133.1, read as the reverse complement.
TTGGCACACGGGTGTCTTAACCTGTGCCATTTCCGTTATAATCGTTCTCTTTACGAACGTCAGTTTAGCAATTTACACCGCTACGAGTCCAGATTACAAGATGGAGAGGGGCGTTGGGACTTTATATGAGGGTCGTTGCGATAAGAGTAGGACGCTAGGGCTGTGGCTTCACCTGGGGATAAATGCCCTTTCTACACTACTATTGTCCGGAAGTAATTATACCTAGCAATGTCCTGCAGCGCCGATTCGGCGCGAGATTGATGCTGCCCATGCGAGGAGACGGTGGATGTGTATTGGAGTTCCTAGTGTTATGAACTTATTCAAGATCAAGCTTGAGAGGACATTGTTGTGGATCGCGATTGGGTTTACAAGTATTCCTTTACATTTGCTGTATATCTATGTTCCCATACCAGCCCGGGTCCTAGCTAATGGGATGATTGCAGGTACAATTCCGCAGTGTATACTTCATTAGCGGCGAATGATTTCTTAGTAACCGCAGTGGCCAAGGATTACTTTGAACGAGGAGCCTACTCAAACATCACTGAGGCGTTTCCCCTATACTTTTACCAACCGGGATACGACAACAGCACAGGCGTGACGGGGTACACGGATAATGGGACTCCAGGGGTTCGTACGATAAGCAGCTATTTAGTAGTGTCCTCGAGGAATATGACACTAGCACTCGGAGCCTTATTTAGGAATTCTAGGGTATGATACGGTACTTGGTGGGCAAAAAAGTAAATCATCAGGGTTAGGGGTACAACTTGCTGGTACTTAATCCCTATCGTATCTATCGCGAGCCCAATTTAGTTTTGGGTACTACCGGTAGTGCTTATAATATTATAGTGGAGACCGTGTTAGCGGCACAAGTACTAGAACGATGACTTTCGTCCGGGGATACGATAATCTCCAGAGAGAGATAATAGCAAAGAAAGAAACAACAATGAAAAGAGAACCGGAAATGATATCACGATCCGGAATAGAAACAGTACCGATTGTGGGCAATCGCCGCTCACACAGAAGGTATCGTTAGTCAATTCGATGATGATGATAAAACCCAACACGATGAAAAGAAAGTAGTTAACTATCGATCACGCACAAGAACGCGGAGTAATCTATGCACACTGTTGTTGTTCCTGGCTTCGTTGCCTTTCCTTTCCCTTCCCCATATCCCTACGATCCAAGCTAGCTATTAGTAATCCCTCTCCCTTCACTATGTAACTACCTAGTTCCAGGCCCCATTGAGTAAGTAAAATAGAAAAAGCTAAACTAGTAAACACGAGCCCAATTTACCACCTCACAGTACCAACAATACCGGGAGATCGATTTCGAATACCGAAATCGTTCCGTATACAAGGTACTATCGTTGGAGTTGCCTCCTCTAATAAGGTTTGGTGTTTCTTCGTTTTTTTTGGTCTCTCTCTGCGGGGCTAAGTAGCTCTTTTTTTGCCTTTTCTAAAGTAGATAGTTCTCGACTATCATAACACGCGGTTCGATTATTCGAGTTTCTACGCTAAGTGGCTAGGCCGTTGGAGTGGAGCACTCCAACATATGGACGCAGTGAATTCGTCATGCCTTCGCAACAATCGTATGCAACGGGTGATGTGCTACGTCTCAAGACTAAAATTTAATGATTTCCAAGCAGTAACCTCCTAATGAGGTTACAAACTCGTTCTCTACTAAAGGAGTAAAAGTTGGGTTTTCGGAACCCCACATTTAGGAAAGAACCAACCCAAGAAATGTTCCAAGTATCCCAAACCATGCAGCCAGCGAAAAAGAAAAAAAAACTTGACCCACCCTCAAATACTTTATGTCAAATACCGGTACAAGTAAGGGCATTTCCCCAGTACGATACCTTTAAAACTTTCGAAATCAACCATTTCCGGGAGCCCTCTAATCTCAGGATTAGAGTTTCCCCAACACAGTGAAAGATCAGTCCACCGGACACCTTGGATCTCGCTAACCGGTATTCGCAACTCCATCACGAGTACTAATCCTCGCCGATAAGCTGATGGTAGATCTCAGAAGTTTTACGGTAGTGCCACACTGCTACAGCTCCTTCACCTTGTCCAGGCTCAGCTTATCCATCCCAATTAGGGCGCGTTTACCTATCCGTCTAGTTTAGAAAAATTGGTGGGGAAACTAGACGGTGGCGTCCCAACCCGGATCCTATTCCGATAGACGTGGCAAAACTGTTTACCTACTTTTCAACCATCCTAGATTCTTGCTGCTAGACGGTCAAAACGGGACGCAACTCAAGTGGGCGTCTTTTTACCTCCGTCTATCAACACCACCACAATGCCCCTTGCCTTTCAGGCTAGTAATCACCAGAATAGCTATCAATCTGGTCTATCTTCCTTGCGCACTCTGCGATTACCTTTCTCATAATCTTGTTCTTGTTCAAAGACACAATTCCCATCTGGGGTTTGTGAGGAGGCATTGTTGGTCGGTCCGATATCTCGGTTGCCGAGCGCTGTTGTGAGTGGAAGCCTTCGTGGTTGCCAACCTCACGTTAGTTTATCACACTAAACCATAGTAGATGGTATATTAGGTAAACGCACACTCATCTATTCTCCCTACACACCATCCACCGTCTAGCCCTCCCTAGCGGTCGGCACCGTCTCCGGTTGCTAGACGGCCGTCTATAGGTAAACGGCCCCTTAGAGTTCGCCAACACCTTATTCACCCGCCGCCCCATCAAGTCACTGCCGCGCGGAGCCGCAGCGTGGTAATTCAAAACACCATGCCCGATGCCAAGCCAGGTGGATCCCTCTGTGCATTGAGGCTCTGCGCGAGTACTTGAGTACTTCCCATCAACACTCAACAACGCATGTTCTGTCCCACGGACCCCATTCAAGGCTCGGTTACTGGACCATCCCGGCGGTACCGGTGCTCTGCAAGGTCTTCATCGTAGTCACCTCTAGACTCAATTTTCGGTCTTCTGCTATTTTGTGGCATTTCGGGGGAAGGTTGGGCATTCACTGCTTGCGAATGAGTCATGGATTGGCTAGAAAAACGCTGTAGCGTGGCACGAGGCTGCAAAGTAGAAGGCCTCGTTTCGCTAGAACGATATTAGTGTGGCGGGGTGTTTGGGCTTCTGATATTTTGTACTACGGTAGTCGGGCACGGACGCAGGAGGTGCCAAGGCCTCTTGGCGAGATGCGGCTCTTGCGACACCCCACCATAATCAACCGCCAGTGGATATAATGACAGGATAGGACCAGTGCCAATCGGTACAAGTAGGCTATGCCGCTACGGTACTGTAGGGCCCCTAGCTCAAATACTCGTACAAAGAGGTTGCATTCTACGATGCGATATTGCGTGAAACCACTAAGTTAGCAGCATTATAGCCAGTTCCCGTCCGATTTCGCTTCGCTGACCGGTGGTAAAAGCAAGTATAACGTGAGACTCGAGAAAATTAGTTGAACAACCGAACCCGACATTCTACATCATACACTTCAGACTCCACAATACAAATACCTCATACCTTTTAGACTTCGCAGCGCATCAAAAATAATGAATTGGGAATCAAGATGCCTGTTCCCATAGAAGTGATTAAAATAAAAAGCCAGTTAGATAGCGTAACAGAACGACTACTGTACACGCACTGTACTACAGCGCGTATCCCAGGAGTCCACCCCCCTAATTCCATTTTCTACGGGGGTCATAATAACGCGACCGTAGGCCCAGTAGCCAGCGTTACAACACATGTGCCCCTACTCAATCCTGCATACTCAAGTAACTAATTCATGACGACCAGAACGCTCACTATGAGAGGATAAATGCTATGATGTAGGCGTGAGCGGTCTACCAGACATTAACTTCTCGCTGTCCTTCCCTTTTTCTTTTCTCCTTTCCCAATAACTCTCCCTTCTTCTTTGGAGCCTAGTGACCATTTAGTAAAACTAGGGCCCCGTTCGCTTCGCCTAAGACAATTCTTAGCAATTTCCAACAGAGGCGGAGGGGGGATCTAATGAGTGATTTTTCGTGACTTGGCCTCTGCCTATCTCTCTCCTAAATTTAGTTAAATGAATGACGCGGGTAGGAATGTCGGAGTCTGACCTGTAGATATACTTTTTGCCCAGGAATGAATCATTGGATTTTATCTTTTGCCTCTATTAGTAGAAAGTTTAAGCCCATTCCACAATCCAAGGGAGCATAACTGGACTAGTAACTATGGGAAAGATGTGGTTGACTTTGGTAGTTGTGGGAGTGTGATATATATCGTTCAAAGTCAGGGGTATTACAGGTGGTTGGGGGGGGGTGCGAAAGATTATTCGGTAGTTTACGAAATAAATATACCGATCTGTCTTTCCCTTGGTATCATGAGTGTGTGGGAGGAACAGGGGCATGTGGAGAAATACAGAGATAGGTATGGTGACCTATGGAAGGGTCAGGATGTGCCGCTTATGTTTTACTTATACACCTGTCCTTACCTTAGTTTATGTTTTAGTTAAGCAAGAGAGCGTGAGCCGTCGAACGAGTAATTCAAGCGTTGCATGTTAGGAGCTAACGCAATTTGAACTTCACAGCTAGGGTTGCCGAGTTTGCAAATAAGTTTAAGAATGTTTGGCTCACTGCGATTTAGGATAGCAGTGATTTCAAATTGAAATCCTGGCTTGAAATCAGCCCTCTACCAGATATGATTGTAGTTTTTAATTGGTAAATCACGCCTTGGGGCTAGCTCTGTGAGGGGGCCTTAAGACTCATCAGTATTTACTAAGAAAATGCATAAGGGCGCAAAGCAAAAATATCTTAGCCCTGAATATTCACACATACTCCAAAACCGTCTCAAACAGTGCCCCCAACACCCCCCTAGCCCCCGTTTTTCAAGACCCAAGAGACCCCGGCGAAGCGCTCTACTGCTATCTCATAGAGGCCACCTTGAGTCCTAGAGATCAATTACCGAATAACTTTCCAATTTGAAACCTTTCCGCTTTACTAGAGAGACATAATACCCTTCCAGCGAGTTCGGTCCCACCATTTCTCACTTTAGATTAAGTTAAGCCCCGGAATACTTCAACATCCGCTGACCTCTAGAGCACAAAAATAACTAGAAGCTCACACAACTGTCGAGAGAACCTTGGGGGAACAGTGGAATAGTAGCAGGGTGTTCTCAGAGAAGTTTATTGGCGAGGTAGAGTCGGGATATATAGGAGCGAGTAATTTATCTACAATGGGTAGTGAAAGTGGTTGGCCGAGGGTGACACTATGGGTGGCATTCTCATTAAATTTGATAGATCTTGGGAAAATGCCCAGCTAGATCAGGGAAAATGCCCAGCTAGATCAGGGGCAAAGAGTGATATTTCATGATCCAATGCAGAACCGTTGTTCATTATTCTTGAGTAATTGCATCCTAAATCTAAAGACCCTCATACCTATCTAGGCTACCTTGTTTACCAAATATACAATGAAATCCCTCATATGCAACCAACATCTCAGGCTAAATATATATAGCTCCAATGCCCCAAACTCGATTTTCTATCTTGTGATCAGGAGAGAAACATCCCGAAGCAGCAATCATAAACGATCACTCACCCTCTCCCCCGATTCCAGCATAAACCTCTCCAAATATCGGTTTCCTAACCCCCTCTTGACTTGAGAACGTCAGATGCCTCACTCCCAGGTTTGGCACAATCCCCACATCCCCCCAGTGCACCTTCTTCCCCACAATCTCCTCCGAGCCCTCCCCCCAAGCATGGCAGGCAGCCGAAATCGCGGCAGAGCAACTACCGACAGTCGTAATCTCAGCAGCAAATAGTTTATACCCCATCCCACCGGCAGTCAGCAGGGCAAGAATGCCCAGTGTGAGAACGAAAATGATGGCAATGCAAGAGTAGCCCACGGTATTTATCGTTGTCGTAGTCTCCTTCCCGAGGGGGTCCGATATCTCGACTCTAGCAAGAAATATGGATTGCGAGGTCAGCCAGTGAAGGAGGCCACTGAGGATCATTAGAGGAATGGCGTAGGTGTAGGGGATTTGCAGCCAGTATGTGGAGCGCTGGCCTGGACGCGGGGATGTGACGCGGAGGGTACGGTGGTGGTGACCGAAGAGGGACCATTCGTGGCCCGAGAGCATGCAGGTGAAGAGGGAGTTGTAAGTTAGGTAAAGGAATGAGAGGATGGTTTGTGGAAGGTTCGCTAGGAGGATTGCCTGGGTTATGCTTTGGATGGGTAAGGTGACTCGGGAGACACTGTTTACTTTGCCAAAACCCCTTGTCCACCTTTTTCATTCCCTGGTTAATATTACGCACGCGGGAAGTTCTAGGAGAGGGGGTGTGGGCTTACATTGATTTAAGGTCGGTGCTCCAGTATGTTCCGTCATGGTTCAGACCCAATCGAAGTAAGGCCCCCGCCACAATAATAGTTGTCAAGCAGAAGACATTACAAGTTATCCACCTCGTCTTACTAACATTGGTCCACCACCTGTGCACCTCCTTTTTCTTCCATTGCCTCGGCCCGGTCCCCCACCCCCGCCTCCACTCCCTCTTAATGAATCGTCGATCTGCGAAGCATATCCCCATTGTTGTTGGGTCTGGGATTCTCAAAAAGGAGTCTATAGCATCACCCAAAGTAACCAGGGTGGGTTCCCGAGATCTAACTACCGCCATTACCATACTGCAGGCCTTAACAAGATTGCAGCAGATAACGACAATCATGATCCCTAGCGAGAACTGCACTTTGCACTTCTCTGCTGTTCTCTCGCTCTTGCATCCGCTTATCTCTACCTCTTCCCCGGTTGTGAGCATTACCCGCCATGGAAGCCCACCCGTCACATTTGAGGTTAACTTGCTGGGGTTACAGGTGGGTGGGGACGACGTGTAAACTTGGCCTGTGCCGCCGGCTTGGTCGTAATCGCACATCCAACTACTTGGGGAGGCCCCTTCGCCACTAACATGGATGATGTCCAGGATGGTGTTATTGTGCGTGGTGTTGGAGGTATGTTTGGTGATCAGGAATAGGTTTCTATGGTCGGACACGAAGTCGGTATTGTAGAGTCTTGTGCACTCTGAAGGTGTATAGTCTTCGTAGCTCTGAGTGCTGGTATCGTATCCCTCGAGCACACTGCTAAATAGCTGGGAATCATATGAACCTCTCCGGTACTTCATGTACCTGTACCCCCCCAAGATGTGGCGTTGTATGAACGGTAGGAGTTGCTGATTAGCGCATCGGTGATGTTCGAGTAAGCTCCTGGCTCAAAGTGGTCCTTGGTCACTGCGGTTACCAGGAAATCATTCGCTGCTAATGAAGTATAAACTGCGGAATTGTACCTGAAATCTTCTCATCAGCTAGGATTCGGGTTGGTATGATAACAGACATACAGCAAATGCAACGGAATACTCGTAAACCCAATAGCAATCCACAATATTGTCCTCTCGAGCTTAATCCTGAACAAGTTCCTAATACTTGGAACTCCAATGTCCATCCACCTTCTCCTCGCGTGTGCAGCATCAATCTCGCTGCGGGTTGGTGCTGCGAGACACTGCTGGGTATAATTACTCCCGGACAATAGCAGTGTGGAAAGGGCGTTTATTCCCAGGTGTAGCCACAGCCCGATCGTCCTACTCTTATCGCAATTGCCCTCATATAAGGTCCCAGTACCCCTCTCCATCTCGTACTCCGGATTCGTGGTGGCGTAGATCGTCAAACCGATGTTTATAAAGAGAACGGTTACAACGGAAGTGGCACAGGCTAAGACGCCAGTGTGCCAACCGGTGTACCAAACTGGCTTCCATACCGACGAGAAAGAGCCCGGCCGTTCCTGACTGAATTCGGAATCTAGAGTTAATAATTCTGTCCAAGAGGATTTGCTTCCTTCCCTCCTTCCTCTCCCGCTATCGTAGCTATTGCCACCTAGCGATATAGCAGAAGTCCATCTCCGTAACCTCTCTATAAAATCTGACATGCGCTCACCAGCAGCTGGGTAAATTAATGTGTATTTATCTTGTGAGGGTAAGGGAATCCGTTCTAGGGGGCGGGGGAGCGGGGGCGAGAGGCTCTAGTTAAGGTTGCTTAAAACTCTTTGTACGGACTAGGATGGCCTATTCACCGATGTCAAGACTGGGATATGTGGCCTGCTTGTTTTACCAAGGTCCGGCAAGAAGTTATGGAACAGTTATTTAAGGTTAACCAGCTAAACATATCCCTGTCTCTTCCGGTTAACGTGGTCCTACCCTTGTACCGAACGGTATGTCTTGTTGGAATTTTGATAGAAGAAAGGCTATCCTTGCTCGGCAGGTTTTAGATTTCGACCATATCATAGGACTAGGGGTTCCTGCAGGCCTACGGGTACTTGTGTTGCATTAGTCCACGGAGTAGGGGTGAGCATTATTGATGCGGACTCGAGTATTCCACCCCATAACTACGCGCGTATAACCATAGAGACAGCCAACCTTGACTCTATTTTCCATCGTGGAAAATAGCCAAGCGAACTCTTAGCACTATAGGTTAACGATACCGCACGCCGCAAAAACTCGTGTTATCCACTATCTCCGCCCAGACCCCCAATCCCCCTGCTCAGGAACAGAAACCCCTAAGAAGGATTACGGTGATGTTTTGCTTACACAGTCAAACCCAAGTGTGCTGAGTTGAATCTCATTAACTGTTATTCGCAATTCTGTTAACCCCCCAAATTAAACTTAGGTGGACTGATGCAAGGGATTGACCGAGATTAGAAGCCAGGCGGAGATAGTGGATTACACGAGTTTTTGCGCTAATCTGGTGAAACTCGTTTTCACGCTAGGAGGTCAAATATTTGTAGCTTCAAGTAAATTTAGCTGTGCAACAAGGAGTCAAGTTTAGACTACGGCACCGTATCCCATGGGCTGATGACACCTGCATTTTCCGGACCTTCCTGTTTTGTGTTTGCCAAGTATGCAGATCTTGCCATTTTCGGAATAATTGAGAAAGTAATACTTGGGCGCAAGTTAAAAATTGGGATGGGGTGGCATTGATATCTATGTTTCAGCCATGGCTCTAAAGTGTCACATTGTCCCAATATTAAATTTATGCCCGGGGATTTATTGAAAGCAAGCCCCTCCTGAGATATTTACATAGTCAGCATCATATCCCATCATTCGATCAATTATTCTGAAGTTGGTAAAGCTCTACATACTTGGCACGCACAAAACAGGAAGGACCGGAAAATGCAGGTCTCACCAGCCCATCCCTTACCTCGTTTTCGAATTATCAACTTGGTGGGTGGCCAAGACCGTGAGAGCGACCGCAAAAGAGTAGTTTTTCTTGATACCGTTTAGAGTATTCCAGAAACATGTGACTTTCTAGTCTAGACTGTAATTTAGATCACTAACTTATTATCGTAATCAGGAAGAAACTCTGAAATTATAGTGCTCAGTACACCACAAATTATGTACAGCCCATCATGACTGTGACAGAAACATCTAAAAGTAGGGCTCTAGTAGTAGGTGTGGTCATGGTTACTTGAACAGACTAGTGTTGTGGATTGCGAACTTGACCCAAAAGAAATAAATCAATGGGGAATGGCTCACTCTTGTGGAGGGCGACTAAACCGGCACTAATTGGTTAGTCCACGCGCTAAAATATGCTGAAATTCGGGAACGGAGCAAGGGATGGGAGAGTGGAGTGCTGGTAACCGTGCCAAAGTTCCCGCCACTTTGAAGGACGACCCTCAAAGTTTGCGGCACTCTAAGTGAGTGCCTGACAGCCTAAACCAACATGATAGCCCAACGCAACTTTCAATATGTATGCGAATTGAAAAATTTCGAACCACAACCAAACATTCTCCGACGCTTTAAATGTCCCTTCCATTTTTTTCCCTCTCTTTTTGAATGCCGCAAACTTTGAGGTCGCTTGGCGTCCTTCAAAGTGGCGGGAACCTTGGCACGGTTATTTTTTTCCCTTAAGCCATCAAGTGTCCCCTAAGCCCATTTTCTTGCGGATCTTTTTTCATCCATGCGGGAGTTCCAATTTAAACTGACTGTGAGACATTTTTATACGAGTACCACTCCAAGCAGGAACCGGGTTCCGAATGCAAGTGCCCGTTGGAAACTTTATTAGTGAACAGTTAATTTAGGCTGACCAGCGAAATTATCCCTGTCTTGTGCGTGAACATCTCCTGGCGCTTGGACGCGATGAGAATACTTGTCAAATTTTTAGTACTCGAGTACCGGGTGTCGTTCCTCGGAATGTTGTCATTTATTCAAAGGAAATAGCTAACTACCGTATTAATTGGGAAAACCCAGAATACGCTAGGAAGGGTACGAAAGCGCGGCTGGAGGAGAGCTGGAAGAGAAATTGCTTCAAGGGGGAATAATATTTCGCATGATCGCCACCCAAGCACAGAATTTCGTCTCTTTTAGCAGTTGAATTTCCTCTAAAGGGGGGCAACGGTTTGCCACACCTTCTTTACCCTTGCTAGCGTATTCTGGGTCTTCCCAATTTTTACGGTAAGAAGGATTACTTTGTGAAAAATCTTGACTCACACCTTATTTGTACTAGAATCCCGAACTTTCAGCGCGGAAACGAGTTTTACAGGATTATGCGGTACTGTACTTGGGGGTGCATGAAAGTGATTAATATTTTGTGGCGCAGTGTAGCACAAAGTGACAGGACAGGTCCGAATAGTCTAACACTTAGCCGGTCCCATGACTTTAGTCTACACTGCGCCACAAAATATTAATCACTTTCATGCACCCCCTAGTACGGTATTCGACTCTTTGGTTAGCTGATTAGTTCTAGAGCAGCTTCGCCTCACTTGCTCGAGCGCATTTAACGTCCTTGAGGGCATCCCTTCAGTCTGAACCGTACCGTACTCGTACTAGTGCCCGGGACAAAGTGGAGGGATGACGAGCAGGGATATTTGATGGGCAAAAAAGTAAACTAGGAGGGTTAGGGCTATAAATTAAAAGCGATTAATCCTCGTTCGTCACCAACCCCGGTTTTGTCGTGGTGGAGATCGTATCACGAACAATGCTACTTGTAGAGAAGGATTCAGTAGCTCGACCGTGTCGTCGTTCTGGAGCAGAGCATTCCAAAAAATGGGGGCACTGCACTTCATTATGCCTTCGTGACCATCACGCTGTGGTGAGGAATCCGAGATGAAGCGGATGGATACGTGCCGCGTCTCAGGACCAAATAGGGGGTCTCAGACCGGTGGTTAGGTTCGGTATGCGTACTACGGTTCTAGGAGGTTCAGTGTAGTATGGTGTGAAACCTCCTGGTACAGATTAAAGGTTTACTACCATATTATCTGGGTTTATCCCTTAGAGAGGTGAAACAACGGAATTCAGTCCTCCTGCAAAATTGCGCCATCATGACAGGGGGGGAACCGGGGTTCAGATTACTAAAAACAACAAGTTATATAAAAACAAGGCAAGACAAAAAAAAGACAATAGCACGACTTCTCAACTATTTCCAACACCGTGAAAGAAAGGAAAGCAAGGACGACAAAGTACAACATGGCACCGCTGACACTCTGACTTAACATGGCCTATTCTGACCTCTACACCTGGGCCAGCATTCTTCCTCCGCCAGCGACACCATAAACACCATGCCCGAGTAGTTCTCCAAATCAATACATGTCCAAGGAGAGTGCCTCTTCCACCTATCGGCTGTGGTTTACCAGTATTTTTAGTAATGTAAGTCTGCCGAACAGGATTGCGCAAGCGTAGGTGAGATCGCCTCTTGTAAATA